>JABUQX010093272.1:25000-33146 GCA_015478945.1 Trachelipus rathkii | reverse complement strand
AATAAACTTGTAAAGAATAAACCATTTCTCAATCAACCTTAAAGAAGCGGTCCTAAGCACCCAGCTTCAATATATATATATATATATATATATATATATATATATATATATATATATATATATATATATATATATATATATATATATACTACCTCTCTCTCTCTCTCTCTCTTAAAAGTTACTCGAGTCGCCGCTGATATATATATATATATATATATATATATATATATATATATATATATATATATATATATATATATATATATATATATACTATTCTTCTTTTGCTATGTATATATATATATATATATATATATATATATATATATATATAACATATATATATATAATATATATATATATATATATCTCTATATATATATACTATATATACTATATATATATATATATATATATATATATATATATATATATATATATATATATATATATATATATATATATATATATATATATATATATATATATATATATATATATATATATATATTTATAAATATATATATATATATATATATATACTACTCATATATATATATATATATATATATATATATATATATATATATCATACCTATATGGCAAGGTAATATCTTTCACCGACGATCTGTCAAGGTTAGTGCTTAGGTTTAAGAGTAACGTCAATCCGCACAGCCGGTCGCAGGTGAGGTTAGCTTTAAGTTAGGTTTTGTTGGAATCATTTAAGAAACTTTAAATAACTCAACAAAACCAATGTTTGCCACGAATGTTGGTGACAATTCTTACAAAATAATATTCTTATGGTTTCCAAATCGTTGATCCATTCAAAATGAAAAAGGAGTATATATATAGTAGACAGATTTTTATTTTTTTTGAAATGATCGCACATTCAAACTGCATAAAGAAAATTGGTAGACAGATAATTTTGAAAAATGTCAACCATTTCCCTGTTGACCATTTCCTTGTTGACGATTAGGGCCTAGCTTCATATATATATATATATATATATATATATATATATATATATATATATATATATATATATATATATATATATTTTTATTTATCTTTATCTATTTATACATATATATATATATATATATATATATATATATATATATATATATATATATATATATATATATATATATATATATAGTATATATATATGCCTGCTCTATATGGAGATTTACATTATATATATATATATATATATATATATATATATATATATTGATCATGTCGTTTATCTGCCTCCACCTCCATATACATATCGATTGCATGGATTCGAACACATTTCATAAAAGTGAAATAAAAATGTGTAGAGTCAAATTTAAACTATAGTAATAAAGCAGCTTCACACCTTTAAAAATATAATAAAAAAAAAAAAAGTTTATATCTATGTAAACTAACGTAACTCAACATAACCTTACTTAACGTATCATAACTTTATATAATGTAATTTATTTTTATATTTATAATTTATTTCATTTTGCATTGTTAAAAAAAACATGCATCTGGCACCATGCGCGCTTTGTACATTTTGTTCGATAACGTAGGTTTAAAAAAAAATTGACCAAACAGCTGGAAGCGGAGATAGAAGCCTACATGGGCCATATATTTATTTATATAATAATAAAAATATATATATATATATATATATATATATATATATATATATATATATATATATATATATATATATATATATATATATATATATATATATATATATATATATATATATAAGAGAAAATAACATATATATATATATATATATATATATATATATATATATATATATATATATATATATATATATATACATAAATATACATATACATATATATACATATGTAAATTTATAATTTAACTTATAAATATATATATATATATATATATATATATATATATATAACATATATTTATATTGTTTATATATATATAAATATATATACTATATATATATACTAATATACATATATATATATATATATATATATATATATATATATATATATATATATATATATATATATATATATATATTTATATATATATATATATATAACAGAGATTAATGCTATTTATAAGGAAAATCGTTATTGAAAATAAATACTGTTATATGATGAAAATAGCATGTAAGTATGTAAAAATAAATGTATTTTAAAATATTATGTAATCTAAATTAAATATTAAATACTTCCATGATAAATTATTCTAAACGTAAAATCTTAAAATACAAAATAAGCTGAGAAAGATTTATGAAATGGTTATATAACAAAAAATGTAATTAAATAAGAAATTTAATAAAATATTCAGAAATCGATAGAAATAAATAATATATTTAAACTCGGCTTTAAAAATAGGTTTTTATTTAATTTATTTATTTACTTTTTTTTTTTTTAAATGTTTGCTTAGAATTTAGAGGAAGCAATTTACCAACTTTTTTTCTTTTCAAAACTCATGAATAATTTTTTTTACATATACATGGAAACGTTCAGACTTTGATACAAAAAGATTCCAGATTTTAAACTCTGTTTGTATGAGACTTGAAGATTTAGGGCAATTTTTTCCATGGAAAAAACAGTTAAAGTTTTCCATGAAATATTTTTAAAAAATGAAATCAAAACGTTGCTTAAATTTGTGTACATAAAGTTAAGAGATAAAAACGTAACTTTCTTTTTTTATTTTCCTGAGAGTATTGTACAATTTGCCCATTTATTGTGGTATAGATTAAATGATTCTTTATTTCTGAAACTTTGGCAAACGTTACTAAAAATAAAGAATTTTATTTGCCAATAAATTAACTAAAGTCAAAAACATCATACTTAAGTAAAATTCTAAGAAATACAGGTTTGTCTTAAACAAAGGGTTTCATATGTATATAAATAAAATTCGCTTATGAGAATATATATATATATATATATATATATATATATATATATATATATATATATATATATATATATATATATATATATATATATATATATATATATATATATACTATATATATATATATATATATATATATATATATATATATATATATAATATATATATATATATATATATATATATATATATATATATATATATATATATATTTATATATAATAACATATATATATATATATATATATATATATATATATATATATATATATATATATATATATAAATATATATATTAGATAAATTAAACTAATATATATATATATATATATATATATATATATATATATATATATGATCTGACTGTCGTCGGAGTCGGACGCATAGAAAACAGCTGGGATGGAAGAAACGAGAAGAGCAAGAGAAGGGATTGGAAACAGATTGAAGAGGATGAAAACTCTAGGAGAGCTACTGAAGCATGAATTGAAGCTATTTTATTATGAATGAATTGAAGTTAAATTATTGTTTAGAAGTAGCGGAGAAAATTTATAAACCTTAACTTACGAATATATTTAAAATATTTATTGAATCGAACATTTTGAAATTAAAATCAAAATTTAAAACTAAATCAAAATTAATATTTAAAAAACTTAAGAGGAGCAACAAAATTTTCTGTCCAGGTCTCTTAATTAATTTGTAATAAGAATATGCTTTTCACTAAAATAGTATGCGAAAGAAGAAAAATTTGGAAACTGTTATTTTAAATTATTAAGTATAACTAAATATGATTTTTGATTGCAAATTATTGGAGCTACTTCTAGGTGACTTTTGGTCGATATAATGGATGGATATTTCGGCGCAGTCAGGGATGATGATGATTTTCATTGCATGGTTCAAGGGGCTGGGAACCCTCTTTTATCATTTTTTTTTCTTTCTTCCCGTGTACGGTTGTATTGGTATGAAGAATACTTTCTACAGCCGACACCACCCTGCAGTCATGCGGGATATGGTGCTAAGAATAAATAAAAAATATATATATATATATATATATATATATATATATATATATATATATATATATATATATATACTATATATATATAAATAAATGTTACAAATATTTATATAAATTTATATGTGTATATATTTATATATTATATATATATATATATATATATATATATATATATATATATATATATATATCTTTCTTTCTCTTATAATTTACATATCCATACGCATATACTTATATATATATATATATATATATATATATATATATATATATATATATATATATATATATATATATATATATATATATATATGGCCAGCCTCTATAAGAGAAACAATTCATATCAATAGCTACAGGAAAAACGAATACATTTTTGGAATCCTGGTAAAATTTTAGTTAGGAAAATGTTAAAAAAATACATATCTAAAAAACTACAATAGCTACAGGGAAAAGGAATACATTTTTGGAATACTGGTAAAATTTTAGTTAAGAAAATATAAAAAAAAAAAAAAATTCTATTTTTCCCGAGGTCGACTTTTTGGAGAGAGTGCTGCCATATGCTGTGCTGTGTTGCAAAAGGTATTACATGGCAATGTAGGGGGCTCGAGTGACGGGAACACAGGGTTGACGTTTTCCATACCCCGTAGATGAGGCGGAGGAACCCCCGCGACACCCGAATGCAAAGAGCGGGTTCATGGAGGCCCTCCCGGAGAAATGGTCCTACCCAGGCATCATTCCCCGGAAGGCAAAGACGACTCCTGCCATTTCTGCAGTTACCGCTTGATTATTCTTTTGAGTTAAAATTTAAATAAATACTCCAAAAAAGGGTAATTAACCTTTAAATAAAATATATATATATATAATATATATATATATACCATAATAATATATATATATATAATAACTATATATATATATGTATATATATAAAAATATATGTATATATATATATACAGTATATATATATATATATATATAATATATATATATATATATATATATATATATATATATATATATATATATATATAATATATATATATATATATATATATATATATATATATATATATAATATATATATTATATATATATATATATATATATATATATATATATCATACTAACCTGCTATATATATATATATATATATATATCTATATATCAAACTTTCAACATTTCTTATATATATACAGTGCTGATTCTTAAGCGAATAATAAAAACATCCATGTACGAAATGAGCTTGTGTGCGTAATATTTTGCTTCTCAATGTACGTAAGGTTAACGTCATTTCCAGAGCTTTTCGTCCTTATTATGTAATTTGCTAAATAATTAGTTTTTAGCTCGGTAGAAAAAGGCGAAACATTTTGCACCATTTCGAAACGGCGTCTTTGCCTTGAAAATTTAAATTATGATTTATTTTAAATAATTTAATTCCAAGCGTAGAAGCGGACTTTGCATACTAATGAGAAGTTTTATACTCAGAGGGAGTGGGAGAGAGAGTTAGAGTGAGAGTGAGAGGGATGGAGAGAGTGGGAGATGAAAGAGAGAGAGAGAAAGTTATGAGATAAAATTTGTGAAGGAAAATAAAACGTAAATAGAGAGAGATTGCAAAGAAATTATATTAAATGAAATGAAAAATGAAAAGAAGAATAGAATCAGAAATAGAACATGAGGGAGTGAAAAGAAGTAAGAGGGAGAGAAAGAAGAAGGAAATTAGAGAGAGGAATAAAAAGGAAAGAAAGAAAACGAGATAAAGAGAAAAAATACCAAATATATTGTGAGATGAAAATTTAAATATTATTCTAGAGAGGGAAGAAACTACCAAACTGGAAAAGAGAAAAATTGGACATAGAATGAAGAGAAACATGATAAAGAATAATAAGTACAACAAAAGATGAATCAATGAATATGAAGAAAATGGAAAAATTAAAAAAGGGAATGGTAGAAAAGGGGACGAACCAAATGGTCGACAGGACATTAAAAAAAAATTTCCCGTACAGCCGGCCGCAGGCGTTAAAATAGGTTAGGTTAGGTTCGGTTAGGTTAGATTAAGTTAGGTTAAGTTAAGTTAAATTTTTTTGAATTCCAGAGAAATTATATTTTTTTTTTTTTTTTTTATCCAAATTTCGACCATTTGACATGTCGATCTTCTAAAAAAGAAATATGGTGGGTATGAATATTATGACTTGAAAATGAAAAAAATTAAGAAATTTTTAACTTATTTTTACGTTAAAATACGGTTTAGGACAAATTAAGTTTACGTTATTTAAGTTATGTTAAGTTTACACAGTAAATCTGTCTACTTAACGAATCTTATCAAACCTTAACTGGTTTTCGGGTCTAAAACCAAAAGCATTGTATATAGCAACGATGTTAATGACATCAATCATGGGTTGGAAAAATCTAACAAAAAGATTATTGGAAAAAAATCGATATTCCGTAACATTTCTCTAATGTCAACAATTACCAACAAAAAATATGAAAATTTATATTCACTATCAAAAATAGATAAAATCAAATTAATTTTAAAACTATGAGAAATTAAGAAAATATAAAAGTCATCTATCAAGTAAAAGTTAATTTCTAAAATCACAAGTTAGAAATTTTCTGTTTACCAAAATATAGTAATTGATATCAGAAAAGTTAAAAAATATTTCATTCCACAAACAGTTAATTTAATATTCGTGTATTTGAGGTCGATATAGTGCAAAGCTTTATTCGAATGTTCCACAAATTTCTAATTACGAAAGTATTTGGGCACACATTTTTTCATAACAATAAATAATTAAATTAAACCGGACATTAATTGGCCCAAATTTTATTCATAGTTACGTTAGATTAGTTTATGCTACGTTAGGTTATATCCTAATTAGATTTCTATAGATTGTGTAGATATAACATAACCAATCCTTCGTAGCCACATTGCACCTAGTTTTCATTAAGCATACTAGGCACTATTTGGCAATTTTTTTATTTATAATTTAATAAATACTCACTAAATTAAATAAAATTGCAGCACACTATTCTCTTCATAAATTTTGAGTTTCCCAATATATATGTTCTATAGTTGTATTATAATATTTATAGTAGATTATATTAAGAGCAATCCTTTAACTAAATTTAGATAGTATTTTTCTTAATAGTTTAGTGGTGTAGTTTCCATTTAATATTTAAAGTAATAGCTTAGGGCTTTAGTAGATTTTAATATCACAAGTAAGTCGAAAAGATTTAAGTTTAACTAAGAATGTTTTCTATATAAGATTTCATTTCTTTAATCTATCAATCTTATAGTTGTAGTAAGTATTTTAGTTACATCGGTTTATCATAAATGTTTTCTGGGCTCATTAAAATCTTAAAAAAAGTGATCCTTAAAGAATGCACAAGATCTTCACGATTGATATCTCTTTTAGTTCTAGCTTAGAGTTAGTATTAGTGAGTAAAGTAGTAGATTAATAAAGTTAAGTAATTAATTACTCATGGAACAATAAAAACTAGGTTATTTTTCCTTTTTGGATAAGTCTAGCTTTTAGTTGGTTATTATTAGTTAACTGTTTATCATAATTGTTTTAATTAAGTCTAGTTTTTTTTAGTTTTCTGTAAGTACGTATTAGAGCAGTGTTTAAGTTAGTTAGTGATTTTTTAAAGAAGTATACGTTGTTAGTTTTTAGTAGCTAGTTGTCTTAAGTATTAGCTTCAGTAGTTTCATAAAGTTTTTCTTGTAGTCTTTAGTGTTTTATAGTAGTATTGTTTAATGTTATAAGTTAGTGGGTTCATGGATGGAGATTGCATCTATAGTAAAGCTTTTAGCAAGTTTAAGTTTTAAGTATTTTCATTTTTAACTTCGTAGTAGTTTAAAGATTAAGTTTTAGTAGGTGTATTATCTAGTTAATTTAGTTGTAGGTAGTATAGAGATCTCTCTAGTTATTGGTTGATGTTTAGTGAAGTGTTTTTATTTAGTTTTCACCTGATTATAGTAGTTTAGTATTCTTTGTAATTGTTAAAGTTCTAAGTGTAGCTATAATTAATTTTTGTTTTAGTTTTACTTTTATCTCTTTATCCTTTAAGCCTGTGATGTTTTAAGCATTTTTAAGGATTGCCATCCAACACACACACATACCAACACCCCCTACCACCAACCCGCACTAGACCAGAACGAACGCAACACTATTTAGTTAAACTTAGTTATACCGTAGTTTAGTAGTGTTATTAGTTAGATAAGAGTAGTTGGGT
>JABUQX010093272.1:0-20000 GCA_015478945.1 Trachelipus rathkii | reverse complement strand
TACAGCTCCAAATATTATGAAAGAAATCAACGACGTAATAGTTTAAGGAAGTTCGTCGCTTATATGATTTTTCTCGTTGTGAATTGATTCAGGGTAATAAATAGTAATTTTCCAGCGAGCATTGTTTATCACTTGTGACCTATGAATGATTCTCTCAAGGACTTATAGATTATATTGAAAGAGCGGATTACCTAGGTTTTCTGAACTTGTTTCCATCTCTAGGCTGATTTCAAGAGTTTAATTAACTAATTTTTGAATTTTTTTTTTAAACAAAGCAAAGTTATCTGGTATATTGTCATGTCAAGGAAGAACCACGTTCTTCCCCCCTTAAAATTTAATAAGAAATTACTCCACACCAAACATGCAAAAATTAAGCACTAACATCCACTGATATTTAGTGCCCATAGACTCAACATGGTTGTCGTAGAATCTTGTTTGAAAGCTCAAACTGCAATTTCAATTTTCAATTTGGAAGCCTTGAAAAGTGTTTCATTTCCTGTCATCACCGGCGAAAACCATAACCCATTTTCAAACAATTCTATTACATCTTTAACATCAAAACGACATTTGAATTAGGTAGTTTGAGTAGCACTAGGGGAGATTTCATTTAATGAATTTGTAATATCTGTATTAAACAATTATAAAATAAATAAAAATATTATACAAGAAATCAATAATTATTAATTAATTAATTAATAATTTTCGGACACGGCATCACAAAACTAAAAAATATTTAGATTATTAGAATTTTTTCTCCAGTTGTTATTACTTACGATTGGCTGGAAGTATTTTAACGTAGGAACTAGAGGATGCACTCTGTGGTCAGGCGAGCCGTGATATTAATAACGGGACTATTGCACTTGTAGAGAAAGAACAGTAAACCATATTGACGACCTCTAGAACTGAATATAAAGAACTTTCAGCGAGATGAAACATGAAATTTCCCTAACCCTTTTGGCCTTTAAAAAAGAAAACAATCTTTGTTAACAATGACTATTGCCTAAACAGAGTAAGACCTGCCTACCAGACACAAAAAAATAACCTCTGAATATTAAAACCAAACGTTCATGTTATTATAAGTGGGACAATGTTTATATTATAAGTAACAAAAAAAATTGAAAATCGGCCTTGTGGACAGTCCTTCAACTCCTTTATAAAGTGTTGATATCTACGTTTTTATATAATTTTCAGCAAAAGCCTCGTCTTGGTAAAAACCTGGTAAACCAAGACGAGACTTTTGTGGAAAATTATAAAAAGGTAAATATCGGACACTTCTTCCCTTCAAGGCGGTATTAAAAACATTGGTCATTCAAGATTATTCTGTGAAAAAAAGATTTATATAGAAATTTTCAGAGTTGCAAGAATTTCTGAAGCATACTTCTGTTAGATTATGGATTGCAAAATTTGACTCACAAGCTTCTGCCTGTGAAACTCAGTTGTGTGAAAGTTTTTTTTTTCCGCTATAGAGCGATACGCATTATAAACATGGCTAAGGACAAATATAAACCAGGCCAGGTTCTCAAATTTGTCCACATAGTTAACACACACACAACACACACACACACACACACCACATCAATATATATATAAGTGATGATATAATTTATAGATAGATATAATATATGAATCACTTTGATTATTAATATTTTTATACCTTAAAACTGTAAAATATACTTCAGATAAAAATATAGAAACGTAATATATATACTAATAAGGTAATTTTATATATATAATATTATATTTAAGTATATATATATATATATTAGATATATATATATATATTTTATTATATTTATATATTATAATTATATATTATATATACTATATTTAGTAGTATATATATATATGTATTATTATTATTTATATTATTATATCATAAGTATATATAATATATATATATTATTATAGTTACAAACTATAACCAGTAATTGACATCAAGTTTAATGTTTAATCAGTTTAGATTAAAATTAATAAGAATGATGCCACTTAAAATTTCATGATTTCACAATCTTAATGTCTTGTTTAAAATAATTTTATATTCAGTTGATACCATACTTCCCTGGCTTTTCTGAGTTGTTTAAATAAATTTATAAATATAGTCCTCAAAACTGCTCATAACTTTTCTTGAAAATTTATTTTCTCAAGAATTTTCTCAAGATTCTCAACAAAATCGTAGAATAAAATGTTTCGTAAGTTGGAGCCAAGTAAAACTTATATTAATTAAAACAAAAGTCGACGTTTATATTTTATTATTAATTATTATTATTTTTTTTTTTGAATTAATATTAATGAATTATAAATTATTTAAATTTAAGATATATTATTAATATAATAATTAATATTGTATATATAATATATTATATTAATTATTTATATTTATAATTATTAGATTATTACATAGTTAAATTCTTATAATAATATATTGTAAAATATAAAATATTATTAAGTAGTAAAAAATGTTAAAATATTGTATATAAATTAGAAATTAAGATCAGATTAAAAATGTTAATATTTTTTAAAGTATTACTCTAATAATTTGAATTTTCTTATCAATACTTATTTTATAATTTTTTAACAAAACATTAAAAATTTACACCATTTCATATAGACCTCAACTATAAATCGACGTAAAATTATATATATATTATATATAATAATATTACATAATAATAATTAATAAAATATATATTAATAATAATGTTTAATATTATATAAATAATATAATAAAATATTAATTACGATGATAACTTAAGTAAATATAAGTTGTAAATTTATAATAATTATTATATGGTAAATAAATTAATTTGTATATACTTAATATAATTAACGAAGTTTTACAAATAATTAAATTATCAGATTATATTTCAAATTTTTATTTCAGTGTATAATTATACAGGTAGTAATATACAAATATGTATTTTCTTTGAAATATATAGCTTATAATAATTGGTTTAATGTATATATAATATATAGTGTAAGCAACGAATTTTTTTTAAGACGAATAATATAATCTATAGATTAGGTTTCTGAATAAATAATCATTCTCTCAATGAACCCTATACCCACAATAAAATTTTTTTTATATATTCGTCCTTTTTTATAATAATATATATTTTAATTATTATATTTATATATTTAATTTATCGATTTAATTATTTCTGAAATATTAGTTAACAATTTTCTTTGTATATAGTTTTTTATAAGAGCACTATTACTCCCAAATAAGTTTTAGATATGAAATATTTATATTGATTATATATAATATATAAATATCATATTTATATTTTAAGGATATAACAATATGAAATGCCAGCATTAGAATAATTTCTCTGCCCCTCTCTGGAGTTCTAGAAATAATCTTGATATGTGGCTTTAATCTTTATTAATAATATAATTTTATTAAATTTCGCATCTTATTAGCAGCTCACTCACGTTTTTCTCAAAGGAAAAACTATTAAACCGACATTGCACATTAGCTTCATATCGCGGTAGTGGTATGGCGTGTGTCCTCACTTACCACACACAAGCTACATACACCACAAACAGCCGACACTAATAGTATATAGAAAGATATTTTAATAAAACCTTATATATATTATTATAATATAAGATATTAATTGAATCGGTGAAAATAAATTCAAATTATTTTACTGTATCATTTTATATACATAAAGACTATTAGTAACTATACATAATAATATACATATAATAATAAAATTATTAATAATAAAATATTTAATAAATTATATAAATTAAAATAATATATAAATTATATTAGAAATATATATATAAATATAAATTAATAATTAAATTAAATTATTAATAATAATATATATAAATAATAATATATATAAATTAATATATAATAATATCAATCTATATAATAATATATAAATTAAAATATAAATAATAATTAAATAATTTAAATTATAAATAAATTATAAATAATAAATATATAAAATAAAATTAATATAATTATATATGTACTAATATTAAAGAATAATAATGAAATTTAAATAATAATCAATAATAAATATAATTAAATTATATAATTATTAATATATTAATATAAATCATTAATAATTTTAATAATTAATAATAATATAATATAATAATAATAATACAAATAATTAATAATAAATAATTTCAAACTTATTGAGCAGTTATTTAAATAAATTATCCTCAAATTTTGTGAATAAAAATTAAATATTGTGATATTATGAGTATATTCAGATAATAAATATGATATCTTATATATAATATACTAGTATATAATGAATATTATAAACTTTGAAAATTCTGAATTATTATATACTAAATAATATAAATTTACAACAAATAACGGCATATAGCGTTTCTGTTAAAATAATCAAAGAAAATCCACAATGTGTTACTAAAATATCTAACAAGCGCACTTAAATTATCGTTACTCCTCATTATAAATGTTTAATGTGTCACAAAATATCGAATTTACAAATTTATGCACGTAGATCAGATTTTTCTGGCTCAATGTATAATACCGTCAGATCCTTTAACTCCTTTAATTGTTGACGGATCCAACATCTGCGGCCGCCAGTCGCAATATTTATTTGTGATCCAGTTTCCAGATCTGCTACTCAAAAGAATCTACTTACCGGTGTAGACACTTTCGAACCTTATCAAACTTTCAAGGATCCATAAACATTTACATAATGTTGCTATAGAGCCAAGACTACTGAGCCATACATAAAATGCACTAAACAATACATAAATTTGCGCATATCCAACAGATTTAAGTAGCGGAGAGCGAGCCAGACATACATTTATACTGATGTCGTCTTTCAGATACAGCAAAAGATGGTGCATGTTATTCCTTTCGCGGAAACATCTCTACATACACCTAAGACAATGACTTCTCTCGCAAGCTAACCTTGCTTTCATATATGTTCAGCTTAACTACGAAAATCCCTATTAAAAAGTCCGGTTTTCTTTTGAAAGAGGGGTTTATGCGGTAACTTTGTGGTTTTATATCACACACTTCCACAGAAACTGATTTGCTGATACAACGCTAACGAAAATTTAACAAATGTAATAAAAAGGAAATGATTGTCTATAGAACACCCCATCGTAACCTCGCTCCAACTTCAACCAGTCTCAGAGGTGGATGATGGGCCTAAACATGGGACGAAGAGTCGCGTGTTTCCTTTGGAAGCCTAGCGTAAACAGTGGTTTTGCTTGTTAATACATCTTCAGGTGTAAAGATTGTTATCGTCTGGTAAAGAAATTTTTTGGTTAGCGATGCATGGTCTCTTCGGCAATAGGGGGTATAATATAAGTATACTACGAGATTGTAAGATTAATGCTCGTATCAGCAATAGGCTGTTATTAGACAAAGCTCTTATTCACTTTCTTATTAGTGGAAGATACTTGATCCAGTAAATTAAATTAATTAATGACGTGTTAGTCTTTTGCTTAACCCTTACTTGAAGATCTACTTTCTGACGATGTCACGACATGATCATTTAGGTTATTTCACTGCATTTCAAGTAGCATTAAGTTTTTTTTAGTTGGTGCCTTAATCATTTGCGAACTTTGATAACCTGCTATTAGGTGTTTATGTTTTGCTCAACAAATACGTTGTTTCTAAGTGGTCTTTCTTCACTCTGTCACAAATAAACAATTTTAGAAGATTTTTGATTGAATATATTATAGCTATTGTTTGTGATAAACTCCATTTCGCAGTAAACTTTTTATAATAATTGGAGGAAATCTTTTACCGACATCTTCAGGGTACATCTAAGAATAAGGCATACTCTATTATAAAAGACATCTGGATGTCATATTAATTAATTCCATGTGAACTAGAGAAACTCTATAGTGTAGAAATGTAATACTCTCAGAGGTTATTTATTTTCTCTGAATTGTTGTGAAAAACTGATTCAGGAACTTTGAAATAAATATTTTAGAGATGCATACATATGCATAATGCCAAATTTTTTTGTGTTGAAGTGCAAGAATCTTACAGAGTATATATATAACATCTGGGGGAGCTTTTTTTAATCCTCTAGAGTTTATTCGATCATATATAATTTTTCTACATTTAATTTAGAGTATTTTTCTAGATAACTTTTACAATTTCTGCGTTACTTGACGATTGTCATACCAGAAAGTCTAGACCGCCTATCTACTGAAGCTATAAGTCAGCTCATTTGGATATGAGATTATAGATATAAATCTTATATCATTGAATATTGTTCACGATCTACAATCACTCTAAAATATAGCTAAACTCTTTTTGTCGTTTAATATTTTTAATAAAGTATTAATTATATATATATAGTTATTACTATATATACAAACGTATTATATATATTATATATTTTTAATTCTTATTCATATATTTAAAAGATTTGATACACTCATTCTGTACGAATATGTATGATTGTTTATGTATGTTAAAATATATCCAATATATATAATATTAATATATATATATTATAATATAATATTATATTATATATGTATAGATATATAAAATATAATATAATATTAATTATATATAATATATATATATATATTGTTAATATAATATTATATATCTGATATATATATAGTATATATATTTATTTATATAATATATAGTATATATATTAATATTAATATATTATAGTATATAATATATACATCCCGTGAACCACAGTTAGTTCATCGTTAGTTAGATTAGGGCCCAAGCCTTTAAATCTTTTATGGAGGGACTTATTATTGTATTTGGTATTATTATTATATTTAAAGGCTAGAATTTAGATTCTTGCTATATGTTTTTTTATTATTTTATTCTACCTATTCTTTTACCATACATAATTATGAGTGTGATGAGTTATTCTTGTATATCTTTCGTAAAGCCTTCGTTTACGTTGAAAAACCTATGGGTATAGCTACTAAGCTACCTTGTTTAGCTGTTGATGTCGTTTCTTCCACCTCTTTGGAAGCTATGTTTTAAGCCTACGGATTTTTAAGACTGGTTACCAATACTTAAAAAGGTTTAAAAATAAAAGCCTAAACTCATTGGATTTTAGAAGAATATTTATTAAAAAACTGCATTATAATTTTTGGTTGCGTATCGTAAGAGTTGTCCAATACTTTTTAATATTGAAAATATATGTACAAAAATCTTGCTGCTCATCACGTCTGTGGAGCAATCCATGAAACAAAATTAATGTAAATTTTGGTGGAAAATTTTCTTGCTATATATTACATGAATAAATCCAAAGATATCTTCACAATATGATAAATAATATTAAAAATAAAACAACATTATATTGTTATAAAAAACATTATTTTACAATAACTTTTAATAAATATTATATATAATACAGATTATAAACATTAGTTATGTTTTAAAACATAAAAATAAATATTGCAAGTTTAAAATTTTAAACTATAATTC
This sequence comes from Trachelipus rathkii, assembly GCA_015478945.1. NCBI lineage: Eukaryota > Metazoa > Arthropoda > Malacostraca > Isopoda > Trachelipodidae > Trachelipus > Trachelipus rathkii. The sequence goes on along the minus strand of JABUQX010093272.1, from coordinate 12,574 downwards.
AATTTTCTTTCATTTCTTTTTATAGACTATAATATATACTATATACTTATATATAAATAAATTAAATAAATAAATAAATAAGATAATTATATATATATAATATTATATATATATACATATTATAATATATATATATATATATATATTATATATATATATATATATATATATATATATATATATATATAACTTATATTATATATATATATGTATATATAATATATAAGTATATATAGTATAATATAATATATAATATATATGATATATATAATATATATATAATATTATTATATACATTATATATATATATATATATTTATATATATATATATATATAATATTATATATATATATATATTATAAATATATTATTAATATATAATTTATATATTATAAATAAATAAATATATATATATATATATATATATATATAATATATATATATATATATAATAGTATATATATATATATATATAATATATATATATATATATATATATATATATATATATATATATATAATATATATATATTATATATATATATATATATATATATATATATATATATATAAATATATATATATTATATATATCTAATATATATATTATATAATATATATATATATAATATAGTATAAATATAATATAAATAATATATAATATATATAATATATATATATATATATATCTATATATATATATATAATTATTTATATATATATATATATAATAATATATATTATATATATAATTATAATTATATTTATATAATATTATATATATATAAATATATATATGTTATAACTATATATATATAATATATATATATATATATATAGGAAACAGGGCAGAAGTGTTGTCCAAAAAAACAGTTCCTGCTTTTCAGTTGTCATGTGTTACTTAAAAGGATCTTTTTTCTTTTTTTTTTTTTTTTTTTTCATTTTTGTTTTTTCTTTCTCGTTTAACATCGACTAAACGTCCAGTATGCCAAGTAGCACTAGCATCAGAAGCATAAGGATTATATGTAAATCAAAATATTAATTGAGTATTTTACCAGGTAAACACAAGTCAAAGCTTTACGTTTTTCTCGTGATAACACGAAATTCTTATAGCTTAATCAGCTTATATATACTAAACTATAGTATATATATATAATATACTACTATACTTATATCTAATACTTAGTAGATATATAACTATAACTAGATATTATCAGATAATATATATACTATATATATATATATATAATATATACTACTATATATATATAAATATATAAATATTATATATATATATATATATATATATAGCTATATACGTATATTATATATACTAATATAAATCATCTATAAATATACTATATATATTATATATAATTACTATTATAGAAATAACTATACTATATAACTATATATATATATAGTAACTATATACTCTATATATATATTATATCATTATATATATATATTCATATCATTATGTTATTTCTACTACAATATAACACTATATATATTATATACTATATATATATATATATATATATATACACTACTACTATATATTATATAATATATATATATTACTATTAACAAAACCTATATATATATATACTATAGTATATATATATAATCACGCGTAACTACATAATATACACTTATAAATATCATATACTACTATAACTATACTATATATAAATATATATACCTTATATATTATATATATATAATATATATTATTATATATATTATTATATTATATATATAATATATTATATAGAAACATTAGCGGGGTTATTATTTATATATTAATCTTGATAAAATATATATATATTTCATTTACTATATTTATATATCAGATTATATTCAAACAAAAAATAATAATCAAAACAATCATAAAATAAAAATAAACAAATAATAAATATAAAATAAATATAAAAAATAATAAAATAAAAATATAAAATATAAAATTACAAGAGAAATAATAATAATAATATATAATAATATAATATATAATTAAAATAAATATATATTATAATATATACTTTTTTATATAACTATATATTATAAAATATACTATCAATACTATATACTTAATGCCTGCTTGATCCGTAATAAAGAACGCAAAAAAACACACATTATACTACGCTTATAACCATGACTTAACATTGAAAATGGCGAAGATACCGTATATATTTATTCATACCTACATGGAAATATTGAATGAAACAAAAAACATGTTCCCGAGCTCAGGTTTTTTTTATACCTGAGTCAACTGCCTCGTCCTCACATTTGCATTAGCATCTGCTTTATCTAGCTTGGAAAGTTTTTTCTTTTATATATAACAATTTTTATACGGCAAGAATTCTATAATAAACGCTTATATATAATATAGTATAAATAAATATATATATATATATATATATATAATAATATGATATACTAATATATATAGTATAATATAATATATATATAATAATAATATATAATATATATTATATACTGATAAGCTATATATAATATATATAATATAATATATATATTATTATATATATATATACCTAATTATACTATATATATAACATAATATAATATATATATTATATATATAACTATATATACTATAATATAATATATATATAATATTATTATATGATATAATACTATATATTTATATATAAACATATTATATAATATACAATAATAATATACAATACTTATATATAAATATAAAAATAAATATATATAAATCATACAGAATATATATATAATTTATATACTCATATACTATATAATAATATATATATATACTATATAGTAATACTATATATACTATATATACCATATATATATATATAAATATATATATGTATATTATTATATATATATATATATATATAATACTATATAATATATATATATATATAGTATCATATATGATTATTATTATTTACTATATATAATTATATATATTATTATAATATTTTTATAATAATATACTATATATATACTATATACTTACTATATAATAGTTTTCATTATTAAAATATATATACTAGTGATATATATACATATTATACTTATATACTATATTATATTAACGTACTATATATACGGCTCACACCTCAGGTATAATATTATCTTAATCATATATTAATATGTTACTTAATTACGTATTATATATATATATATAAATTCATATTATAGGTTATTATATATATATTATATAATAGTTTAATATATTATATATATATAAATGAAGAAATCATAGAACTAGAATTTTGTATGGGATAATTAGAATGATTATTAATATTTTAAAATTTAATAAATATTTTGATTAAACATTAGAAGTATCAAATATCAAATTACCTGCAATGATAGATAAACATTCACAATATAGAGAATGATTGTAAATTGATGTTAAATTTAATAAGTAGCTTCCTTTGGGTATATAATCTCATACAGTAAAAATTAAGTCAAACTACTGTTTGAAATTATATAATTACTCATTATATTGTCAAAAACAAATTTCTGTGTACATTCATTATATAGCCTAGTTCGGTATATTTAACGTTAGGGTTAATTTCCTTTCACATTTGAACATTACTGCCAGCTCAGATCTTGTGATCTTACTTTACTGCAGTTCTAGTACTAAAGAGGTTATCTATACTGTTACTGTTATAGTGGTCAATATAGCTGGTGTCAGGTAGTATCATCAGAAAAGCCTTTTTCTTCGACGGAAAAGAAGCGTTCAGTCTCCCTTTAAGACTTGTATAGAGGATCACAAAAGATCTATTTTAGTTTCTTCGACTTCTCAGGTTCTTGTCCTTTACCAAATTTTGTATACCCAAAGTTTTACTTAGCTTCATTCTTTCTATGAGCCTTACTAAGTGCGTAAAATATGTAAAATCTTAATTAGCTATGTTTTTTTCATGTAACTCATACGTATTATATTAGTTATGAAGTAGCTTTAGTGGGTAAAAGGTGTAGATGTCAATGCATAAGAGTATATATATTGTTTTCAGTAGAACCGGTTATTCCATAAGTAAGGAGGTTCATATTATCTACAGATAAGGAGTATTTATTAAGGCTCCTTCTCAGAACTCCAGTTGGGATATTTTACTGCTGAGTTAATGCGTACTGCTTGACTAGGTGTTGTTTACCGTACAACAAATATTATCGTAGATATATTAGATTTAAAGTCTCAATAATTGTTACTCACGGCGATTTGATTAGTACTTCTTTTACACTTTATATCGGTGATTTTTTCTTCCTCTTTCTCCGAGGCCTCCATTATAACTTACATATATCCACATATATGTTGAATGTGTCATGCCTAGAGTTGTTTTAGACGATATCCAGGTCATAAATATAAAATTGGAGATGCATTTAAACGGGCTCTAACCATCGTGCTAGAGTACTTTGTGGATCAATACTCATGCCATGATGAATGGCGACTGAAAAGCACTTTTTCCTATGTAGCAGTATTTCCTTTTCATTGAAAGTATTTCTAATTGTTGCATCATTGTACAAAGTTCTCCTTAAATACTCTAATGCACTTGTGTTGTTTAGACCACATCTGGTCTGGCATAGGCGTTGGAATGTTTGGCACTTAATACGATGCAGAAAAAACGTAATAATGTTCTTTATAGCTCCCACAGTATTGCGAATTTCAATATTTGTGTGTCAATCTTTAACTACTAGATTTTGTTTGTGTAAAAAGCAGAGCCATGAAAGAACAATGCTTTTTTATACTTTTTCCGCATATATGATATTGAACCTCTTCTTTGCCAGACTCGTTAGAACAGCCATCGAACCCAAGCCACGCATTTCTCGGGATCAGTTCTTTGGTCGTGACTAAATCGTCAATGGCTTTCGCAATGATTTTGCGTCAATCGCTTTCAGTTCTACAAAAGCCAATAAATTCCTCTCTTTTGACTTCATCGGACTCTGTTGAAAATAGCCCAACCCTATGGATAATTGTTCCTTCCCACAAATATTCACGGTTTTCCTCTCTAGTAAGCTATACGTGCACGCTTCCTTTATATACCTTATTAACGATGTCTTCCTTTATAGTAGTACCACAAAATAGAGAAATGATTCCATTCTGAATCTGAACTGATGGTATGTAAGCATTTTTCTTCCCCTTTTCAAAAAAAAAAAAATTCAATGTCTGATCTCCGGCATCTATTCTTAAGCGCACAATCTTGCAACACTCCTCACATGATCGCTTACCCCGAAGCGGCGAAATCGCTCGCGCACCGAAAAATGTCAACACATGAAATTATGAGGATAAATTATTTTTTTTTATTTTCTTCTATGATTTTCTTAGACTGCTGGTTAATTTGGATGTCTACCGGCACGTCCTGTGGGAACATCTGGACAGCTTCAACACAGTTTTATGGAAACTCTGTGTCTTGATATGTCCCTTACAATCCCGCCTGGTATCCATGAACATCTTTATATTTCTAGTATCTAAGGTCTTATTATCTTAACGAGCCTAAGACTCCTTGACGAACTTTATTTGGTGGAATAAAATACAAAAACATTGCAATGCTCCCTTTAGGTACGCATATGTCAGCCCAAAGGTGATATAAGTCTCCAGACAATTCATAAATTGAAATTTTCCTCTTTAAGCGCTAGGTAGCATTATCTTCCAAAAAATTATAGGTATTAGGTGGAATCCAAATCACTCTTCAGTATAAAACTGTATCTTTTTTCTCAAGTCGATAAATCAATAGATGAAATGTCAATAAATCGTCCGCTAATACACAAATGGCTTTATTATTCAGTGACTTATTATACATACGCTAGCTCCCGATAATATCATGGGTGAATAAGTATTCTTGCTCGTCGTATAGGGTGCTGGCTACCTGTATTGGTGTGGGTATCGTGTTCATCGACAAATATATTGTGTAAAGTTAGGAGGATTGCTGCTTGTTGCTATCTAGTTTGATTATTGGTATTTTCTTCGTTTTGTCACCCGCTGCCATTTTCATTTTCATTCTGAGTTCGTTCCTTTCTAGAATTTACCTGTGACAACAAGGTATGTTAGCTTAGTATGTTTAGTTGTGTCGAGTTGTATTAGGTATGTTATTTTTCACTATATTATAATAAAATTAGATTTTATATCTTAATTATATTTATATATATATATTACATTAATATATATTATATATTATACTATTTATGTTAATATATATTAATATATATATATATACTATAATAATTACTATATATAATTATATATTATTAATATTTACTTTATATTATATAATTCAAATTAGCCTTAAAAAAATGAAGAAAACAACACTTCAGGAAAACATTCTGTATTATTATGATAATACTCATTAAACTTAAACTACATAAAAACATAGTTATTTTATAATACATTAGTGACTTTCTAGTTCCTATATATCATTTGAAATTCGAATCTTCATCAAGTATGATTACTTTCTAAATTGGTAAATTTCTTCCGTATAGTAGTTGTTTCTAAATAATTTAAACTTTGTCTCGATATTATGTATTTTTTGTTCAATTTTTATTAATTAGAGTACTCTTTTCTGTTAGTCATCAGTGAATTTTGGAGATGATCTAATTTTTTTTCGCCTTCCTGTTTATATTAACTTCTATTGTGTATTTCTTATGCAGTAGGACTCTACTAATCTTCTTTTTTGTTTGATTTCATTTATATGATATATATTACATTATCAGAATATATATAGTATAATACTAATATATATAGATACTATATATTATAATATATATATATAATTATATATATATATATATTAATATATTTATTTATAATATATAATTATATATCATATATAGATATATTATATTAATTTTATATATATATTATATATATAATATATTTCAACTATATAGATCAATGGTGTCTCCTTCTATGTTAATGCCTGTGGCTTTGAGGTTGTTTTGAAGTTATAAGGCTGAATTTCTGTTGTTCCATTCTTAAGTCATAACGATGTTTAGATTGGTTTTTCTCTTCAAAATCGTGATGAGTTTTCTAGAACTAAGACGTAAAATTAGATTCTACAATTGTTGACTAGGCTTGTACTTTATAATGCACTTATAGTGAGTGTTGTTTATTTTACTACAATGCTTGTGTGGGAGGATAATACTTTTTTAATTGGGAGGTATTTTCACGTGATTAGTGATGTAATTAGTATATTTAGGGTTAAAAGGTTTTTATGTTTTATACTAGGGTTAGTTATTTGGGAAGGGGATAGTAAGAATTTTTTGAAGAGTGTTATTCTTTGTTTTCTGGTATTAGGTAAATGTATTATTCTTTTTGGCTTTGTTGAGTGCTGTTGCTATGATATAATGTGATTAGGTGTAATTAGAAGTCTTTTTTTTGATAAGTTGTAGAATACAAGAAGTGTTATATTCGTTTTTAGAAAAGTGTGGACGAGCATATACAGTGTGCGAAGATCAGAGGGAAGGAAGACCCTATTTTTTGATGTTATATGGTGATAGTGCTGAGAAACCAGTGTGTGTATATTGTGGTTTTGAAGTGGGTTTTTTACTGTGATATTCATATACTGCTGATAGATTTGCTAGTGTGATTATTGTTTAGCAATGAGACTAGAGTGTCTCATAGAATAAGGAAAGGGTGTTAGAAGTTAAAGATTTAGTTGAGTAAATTTTAATGATAGTAGGTATATGAGAGTTGTTGATACTTAGTTATAAATGTTATTTTGGTGGATATGCTCATTTCGTTTGGATTATTGCGAAGTGGAACTACGAATGTCTTTAATACCACATTACATATAGCCAGAGTGTGATGATTATTTAGAGATGATGAGGAAAGAGGGAATATGTACAATAAAGGTTACCGAAAAAGTTCCACCATTAGCTTATATAACAATATTGAAAAGGATTACACTCAATTGATATAATATAGTGATCAACAAAAAAGAGATCTAGTAGAGTCCTACGTCATAAGAAAAACAACAGAATTTTAATTAAACAAGTAAGGCGAAAATAAACATTTTAGATCATTATCCTAAATAAATTCACTGATGAGTTACGACGCATACTAACAATATAATTGGTATCAAATAAATAATATACCAATACCCAAATTCATAATTTAGATTAACTAACATCGAAAGAATTTCCGATTAGTAAAGAAATTACATATACTGAATTGAATAAGGTTCATTTAAAAGATTATGACCGAAGCTGTTCATATATAAATAACTATGTTTTTATATGTTGTATTTAATCATGTTTAGTTATATATCAAGTAAGATTAATAATAAATATTTATTACGTTAGTTGTTGTAATTAGAATCTTAAATGGCTAATTGAATATATAATATATCTAATAGCGATTACAGCTAAATTTACAAATATTTTTGTATCATTTTGTACTATATTATGTATGTATTATGTCATTGAGTCTCTCTGCATATTTATCAATAGTACGGTTTATTATACTATATATATATAATAGGTAGTATATACTTAATATATATATATATATATATAATATTATATTATAGTATATATATCTATATCTATGGTGGTATATGTTAGGGATATATAATTTTTTTACAATATATGATATGGTTTACTATAACTACTGTAAAATTACTATTGTCTACAATGACGTCATAGGCTATAATTTTTATTAATACTATAACAAGGATGTTAACAGAAAAAATTACTAATTCGAGATACTAATACTATGTTGAAAATATTAATTTCTGTGTTGTAATATAAAATAAAAATAGTTTTTTTAAATGAAGCTAACCTCATATGGAGAGAACAAGTAAGATCATGTGTTACAAATTCCTACTTTTTAAGAAGTAAAATTTTCTAAATTTTATTTTTAATAACTTTAAAGTATAAACGTATACTATTATTACTAACGTCATAGGAAGTCTTCCAATTATCCAGATTTCTGAATTAGATAAATTGAACTTATAATGTTTTACACTGAGGTTGTGTTGATATGTAATTACTTATAGTATTTAAGTATAGCGATCACGTAAGTTGTAATTTCTCCAATATATACTTTGAAACCACATTTAACTTCTTAAGTGAAAGAGTATGAAGTACTTTCTAGCGACTGAAGAAATAATCTGCAGAATCATTTTAATATAACATAATCAACTTTTCATATAGAGATGCATAGGAAAACATACCACGAGATTTTTGATCTACAATTTATATAAAGAGTGTCATTATAATATATGTGTGTGAAGACCTCGTGTATCACGCATGAATAAATGTCAGAAAGGTAATAATGTTACCTGATTTCTAAATGCCATTCGGCCATTATACTCAAATTATTTATTTAAATTAATAACCAATTTAAATTTTTTTGCTATTGAATATTTGCTATTAACCTTTGGATAAGATTCCAACTACCAGCTGTGGAACGTATATATTTTTTTTTTTAAACATTATAGATTTATAATTTATTTATGATTATTTTAATAAATTTTATATTATAAAATGTGATAAAAATATTCACATTTAAATCTATTTAATTATATTTTTTTAAAATGAGTTTGAAATATATTTAATATCTATATATATATAAAAAAAAATAATGACGTATAATATATAATATAGTATATTATAATATAATTATAAAGGTATATATTCTGAAATATTTAATATTATATAAAAGATATATAAAATATTATATTATAAAGGTATATATTATACAATGTATAATATAAATTTTTAGTTAATATTTAATTTTTTTTTGGTAACTATTCAGAATGTATCTCGTGACCATTTAACCTTAATATGAGGAAAACTTTTATATATATATATATATATATATATATATATAAATAATATATCATATATATATATATATATATATATATAGTATATAATATATTATATACTATATATATATATATAATATATATATACTATATATTTATATAGATATATATATATATATATATAATATATATATTATAATATATATATATATATATATATCTATAATATATAATATATATATATAATATATTATATTATAAATATATATATAATATATAAACATATATATAAATATATATATTCAGTATTTTTGTTGTTAAATGATACGCATTTTTTATAAAATATTGAGTAATTTAATTAATTAAAAAAACCGCATCGTATAAAAACACGCACTCCTTGTCCAATTATAATATATTATGAAAAATAAATACACTCAAAAACCTGTTTGTTGACAAGAAATAGCCCATTGCAATTCACGCTTGCTGATGATCTTTAAACAAATCTTTCGAAATCAAGGTTGACAGCCCCTAAATCCCGACAACCAAGTTCCAAGGATGCGTTAATTTCTAGGGAGAGATTATGAGAGACGTTTTTTCATTTATATTTCATATTAGACTAATCTGCTTAAGCATCTTCATACCTTATTTAATATATATATATATATATATATATACTATATATACTATATATATATACTACTATATATATAGTATATATATACTAATATAATACATAATATATAATATATATTATATATATATATATAATATGGTCTGTATTGCTATGTGTGCAGTTGAGATGTATGGTTATATTGCCCTGCTTCCATTTTTACATTGACATCAAAATTTATTAAATACAATGATAAGAAAAAATTAAATCCAAAACTTTTGTGATAATTTTATTAAAAAAAAAAGTCCGTGAATTTTAATATATAATTAATATATATATTATTATATATATTATATAATATATATATATCTATATTACTATATATAATATGTATATATATTATATATATACATTATATATATATATATTTATTATCATATTATATATATATATAATATATATATACTATATATATATATATAATATATATATATATAATATATTATATATATATATATATAATTAATATATTATAATATTATATTAATATACTATTATATATATGATATATAATATATATATATATATATATAATATATATATGATATTATATAATATATATATATATATATAATAAATATTATATATATATATATATATATAATATATTATATAATAATATTATATATAATATAGTATAATATATATATATATATATATATATATATATATATACTATATATATATATACTATATTACTTAAATATATTATATACCTATATATAGCTAATATAATATATAGTATATATAATCTCCATCTAGAAGTCCTTCTTCCTCCTTCCTCACTCCTCCTTCTCCAATACAGGGTTTCATTTCTCTACCTGTGATCTTCAAATGATCCAGCGAAGCATGCGGTTCGTGAAATCTATGAACGTCACGGAAACTGACCAGGAACGACATTTTCCTTGTGTATTTGAGGAAGTCGTTACTGCAAGCTGCTCGCTGTCCTCGTTCCAACCTCTACTATTTATTGCCTTAAAAAACTTTCAGCTTAACTCAAGTGCTGGAAGAACGCATCATGATATTTAGCACAATCCTGAAAAACTAGTAGCAACAGAACTGCTCTCCTGTCTAACTATCGCGTAGACTCTCACTTTACTTTCTGTCTCAAACATCTCTTAAAACTCCTCCTCTAAACTCTCATTATCCCTAGGATCCACCTGGAATCTTATTTCTTTCCTTCTCGATCACCACCTTATGTTTCTTCGACGCTCCTTGTCAACTTGTGACATGACTTTCCCTATTCGACTCATTTATGCTCTTCTGTTCTTATTAAGGATCTCATGAAGACGTCCATGTCTGTGTGGCTCTGGACAATCCAAACTTTTGATCTCCAATATGCATGTGTCACTACTCTCTATTCTGATTTTTTTTCTCTTTGCTTATATTGTCTAGTTTCTTTCAGATCGTTCATCTTATTATCGCTTTTTGGTTAATGAAGGCCGACCTCTCTCTTTCTTTACCGGCCACCTCTGTCTGCTGGAGATGTCTCTTCCCATCATTCTGTGTGTTTCCATCAACTGCAATTTAAATCTCCTCACTTTAACAGCCCGCGATCTGTGCTCATCTGCGGTAATTTACGTTTAGTTGAGGTTTTTCAGATTTTAACACCCCTCACTTGACATACGGCTGTAGCCCGTGATCGTAAGTAATGAAATATTGATATAAAACTGTTATAATTAAAAAAAATATAATAATAAAAATAATAATAATAAAATAAATAATAATAATTAGATAGATTAATAATAAATAAATAATAGATCTAATGTAATTCATTAGATTAAATTGTGTTCAGTTATTCATAATAATCCAAAATTATTATCAATTCTACTTTTCAAATAAATACAACTGATATTAACTTATATACAAATAAACATCAAGTTGAATTACATTAATCATATAAATTCATGAATATCATAAACAAAATATCTATATTATTCGTATAATATTTTAAAATCCTCACATTATTTGTCTCACCAATCTTTACATCCTACTATAACATATTACACTAAATAAAATAATAATAAACTATATTAGATCGGACTCTTACATCACTCTCTTATATACTATCGCAAATAAAAAGACTCTTTTTCAGAATTTCAGAATTATTGAGAATGGAGGAGATACAGTGGC
>JABUQX010093271.1:35000-42773 GCA_015478945.1 Trachelipus rathkii | reverse complement strand
ACCTGGCACACCACACCCACTGCCAGCCATCCCTAAAATTTCAGTTCGTTGCTTTGATTCGTTCGTTCAGAGCAGATTTGTCATTTACTCATTTAGTCGCTTAAAAAGCCTTTCGGGTGGTACCACCTCACCCCCTATTTATCTTCTTGCGCATCCCGCATTTTTGGCTATTTTGCGCGCCAAGCCCACGGCCTACTATCTCTATTTTTGGCTTTGAGCCTCTCACTATTCATACCCCCACACATTAACAATAGTCATAAATACAATACCATCAATAACAAAACAGTATTGAGCAGTCGTATTCTTCAACACAATTAGTCCTGTGAGACTCATTTTGTTCGAGTCCTCTGTGTAAAGAGCAATTTTTCTTTCTCAGAATATTTAAAACAACTCAACCTACCACACCCACATATAAATAAACTCTCACCCACCGAATTTTTTCTAAACAGTGATGAAATTATTATATCACAGCCGCGCAAAACAAGTAAAATTTAATTCGCTAAACCGATAGTTTTTCAACACTTTCCCAGGCTGTACACCTTGAGCAACAGCAGTAGCTTACATTTATAACTCATTTATATCGGATTTATAATATTTTTGAAACTACAATCACCTTTTTAAAAACACGAGAACAACCTTAACTATAGTGACCAAACTTTCTATTTTCGAAGATAAATTATAATTAATCACTTTATTTTCTTGTAACGTTCTTGCACAGTTTAGAATATTTCGGAGGTATAGATCTTCCCTCGAGAGCCGCCTAGGGTCTTCACGTTCAACTCTGAAATATTTTAGGTAGTACTGCGGAAATGTGTGCTGTCGGATGTTACTTATGAAAATTTTAAACTATTTATTAGAGAAAAGTATAGTTTTCTCAGGACTTCGATAAATAACACTAATTAATTAACTTCATCATCAAGTCCATAATGAATCTTTCAAGTTACTTTCCAGAACAATTATTTATATTATATAATTTAACTTGTAGAATAAGTCTTTTTTCGCATGAGAGTAGTATTTACGTCGAGTTTCAATATATATGTGCTATAGTTATATATTTTACCTTTCTATTATCTTTTTATCTATTTATTATATATATATATATATATCCCTAATCGTTGATTTTATTTTTTTATTTCATTTATTACCATGTTTATATAAAATTAAATTAGTATTTTATACTATATAATTATATATAACACACCTATATATTATATATATATATATAACTCTGGGACATATGTCCTTCTAAAAGGAGTTAAACGAGTATATAATCGAAAAGAACGATGTAATACCGAAATATTTTTTTAGATTTCAAGGCGAATTGTAGTGCGGTCATCACAAACAGTTGCCAATAAGAAAGGGTTTTTTTTTTAACTAAAAGATACTCCAAGGGTAATGTGTAATAGCAAAGAAAACAAAAAAAAAACTTCCTTCATACTTATTAATTTTTTTTTTATATTATTTATTTTTTTTTATTTTTGTATATTATTCTTATTTTATTTAATCATATTTATGTATATTATTTTATATTATTATTTGTCTATTTGTTATAGCTCATCAGTTGCTTATTATCGTATGGTTTTGGTTAGGGTGATTTGGTATGTAAGTTTCGCCTTTATGTCCAGGCGGTGGAGAGTAGTTCGGTCGACTGACCTGACATACGTTCAGCGTGAGGAGGTGTGTTTTATGATGTTAGGCATGAGTGAGTTTGTTATATTCGTATATCGCTTTTGTCTACGCTTGTTTTAGACGAGTCGAATTCCCTTGCTGTTCCTGCTACGTACCACAAGTATGTTGTGTCTTGGGTGTTTAATTTCTTAATGTTCCCTTGCATTCCTGATGGTTTGTGGTAGGGATAAATTTACAATGGATCATAACTGATCTGGACAAAGGAAACCTATATTGAGGCTGATCTGTATTGGTCCTTATCACTAATATCGTAATTTCATTTAGTTGAAGTAAATGAATTAGTTTTAGAAAGTGACCACGAGTTACTTGTTCTAAGGTGGTTTTTGGGACCAGTAGAATGTAACCTTATTGGTTATTTAGATGTTTGTAAAGGTTTCATATGAAGATTAAGGGGAGAGGGGGATTAAAGAGAGTATATTTTGAGAACAAAGCCTGATGTATAGTAGCTTATATTATTAAAAACGAATGGAGGGTAGTTGATAAGTTGATCAGTTTGCTTGACTTGAATTTTCGATTGCTAGAATTGTGATCCTAGCGTTATTTTTACTTTGTAGAGAACATTGCTATTGTAAAGGTGGACTAATATAGCAAATGCAAGCAAGCAATTTTGAAATTCAGGATGCAGAAAAGAGACAATAGATCTTTGCATGTTTAGAGAAAGAGGTTTAAAAATGGCTATCTATAAAGGTAACAGTTTCAAAATGCTTCATAAGTATATATACAGCCAGAGCATTAACGGACAGTCATTAGCTTCATATACTAATCATATCTTGGAGCAACAACCATTATGATATGGTGGTCTTCAATTTTCCTATAATTTTCATTATAAAAATTAACCAAGGAGAAATTGTGAAAAAATGCTTGCAAGCACAAATCCTTGTTTGTTTATTCAAAGTTTCAAAAAAGCACTATGAATAGAAAAAGAGCATAATAAAAGTCTTCCATTCCCCGACATATTTATTCAGAGCTGACTGGAGGTGTCGAAGAATGGTGTTGAGACAATTCAGAGGAAATGGCGGCTTTTGGTAAATAATTTTTTTTTAAATTTAAGTGTATATTGATATTTGCTTGATTTTACACATTTATAACAAAGTAAAATTAACTATTTATTTAAAAAAATTGGCTTGTTTAGTATAAAAATTCCTATAGACTGGAAGGAGGTTAAGAACGTAAAACAATTGCTTTTAAGAATATGTATATGAAAAATAATAGGCTTACATGGTCAAAATTTAGTATGATAACATTTTCCTTCGGACGAAATTATGTTTATGTCGACAAAATCTGCCGAATTTCATTGAAACTTATATGAGAATGTTTGATATGGTCTAGTATAAAAAGAACTGTAAAAGAAAATTTGGAAAATGAAACTCAAAAATTCCAAGAATCCTTATTGCAATCTTTTTTTATTTATTTGTTTTTTACTTAAAAAGTTTAATTTTATTACTATTTTTTTTATCTTGTGCATGCATTCTATTACACATTAAAATAATATAATGTTATTTCCAATTTCTAGAATATTAAAAAAAAAAATTGAAAATTAAACATGTCACGCTCATTATTGTTATTAATGTAAATTATTATTATTAGTAATGTACTATGATAGAAAAAATTATATATATAATATATATATATATATAGTATATTAAAATATATATTATATATATAAAATATATATATATTATATCTAATAATATAATATATATAATTGTTTAATATATATATATATAAATATATTATATTTAATATATAGTATATATATTAATTTGATATTATTAAAAACATTTTAATATATAATTTATAATTTTAATTTTATATATATTACTATATTATATAATATATATATATATATATTATATATATATATATTAGTATATATTATATATATTTTACTAGATATTATATATATATATATATAATATATAACTTATTATATATAATATATTATATATATATTTTATATATTATATATTAGTATATATTTTAATAAAAATGTCGTAGTTAAATAACATCAAAAAAAAAAACATAGTATAAATATATGTATATAATGTAAATAATAATAGATAAGATTATTAATATATATTATTATGTATATATATATTATTATATAAATATATAATAATAGTAATGATAATAAATATTATATAATATATTTAGAATATAATATATTATAATATAATAAAATAATATAATATAATTATAAAATTTAACTAGAGAAGATCCCCTTTGTATGAAATCTAAAAAAAAAAATCTTATAATTTCTTTAAAAAATAAGAGTAAATAATTATTCTTAATGAAGATTTTCAACTTTATATAGTTAGCAATTTATTTCATTATTATATATATATATATATATATATTTCGTAATCGAGTTTTTTATATAGTGGATAACAGAATATGATGATAATATTACTTTTTAATATTATATTAGTATAAAATATATAAGTGGTGTATTTTAAAACGTATAGATTAAGGTATTAGTCGTATGGTTATATTATATTCTTTAAATAACGAATTTTCCTCATTTCCTGCTTGATCATTCAAATTATTTAAATTTTAAAGGAGTAAGTGAAATATACTTATATATATAATTTATAAGGAGTTTAACTGGATATATGATTTATCCCGGTGACACGGGTATCTTTATAAATCGAATGTGTGAGTTATAACTAGGAGAGCGGTCAGCCATTCTATTTATACTTGATTTGCAGCTCACCATTCATTTTTTTTACACTTATACATGGGCATTTTTTTTATCTCTTTGTTGCCATACACGAGGTCGTTAATTTTGAAAACATCATTTGTTGTGAGTCTGGTCTGAAGTAGGCATAATAGAAAAAAATTTTCTAATCTCATCCAAATTTAAATCTCATTTAGTTTAAAAAAAAAAAAAATATATAGTTTTGATTTTACCATAAAAAGAGAAAAAAAAAGCAAAAAAAAATACCCATTAATATATCTCTTGAGTGATATTTATTTACATTCTATAACATGATGTTAAATCAAAAAATAACACCAAAAGAACCATCTGGCCAGCCATATTTTATAGTTATAAATAAAGTAAAATATAAAGAGGATGAGTAATAGATAGATGAAATAGCATATATAATTGTTTTTTAGATCTTTTTATTTTTTTATGGCAAACTAACATAAATGCACAACACTTAAGATTTTTTTTTGCAACAGTCCTTCTATTAACGTACATGGAATCAGACCAATGTTTTATATCATCCTTATCGTGATATAATAGAGAGGAATATATATATTAGTGATCTTTTTTCTGATTTTGATATTAAATCGATTTATTTTATCATACGTTTACATTTAGTGAGGAAGAGTAACTCCCCAGCGACTAAGGGTTTGGGTTTATGGGTGGGAGACGCTAGTGTTAGTATATATTAACTATTTATTAATATAATAAATAAAAAGTGATAATATGTATAAATATATATATAATAAATTATAATACATGTAAATATAATAATAAGGTTTAACTAAGTACTTTGTGAAGTTTATACTTTCTTTATATAGGTTAATTATAGCTGATCTATTTATCTAATTGGAGTTTTAGGCTAACACGTTGAACACTAAGCATTGTCACATGTAGTTTCATACTAGTCTTTGGCTTGTTTTGGGTGATTTTATAACTAGCGATATTGTCTTTATTTTATGTAACTTAGTTTCTACCTATTAATAATAAGGAGTAGTTTAATTAATATTATTATTATATATATATATTAATATAATATTTAATATATATCTATTATATAATTATATATAATTATTATATTATATTATATATTATATTATATTATAATTATATTATATTATTATATTATTATTAATATTAAATAATTAATATTTTAATATATAATATTAATTAATATAATAATATATATTATATAATAGTATATTATAATATAATATATATATATATATATATAATATATATAATATATATAATAATATATTATATATAATTATATTATATTAAATATTATATATTATATATGGAAATATTTTTTCGAGTGATCTTCCTCTCCGCTAATGATGAAACCCTGTTTAATTAAGTAAAGTAATTGTATTCTCCATATATATAATAGTATATATATATATATATGCTATAAAGTATAGTGATATACGTATATTATAGTATATACTGCTAAATATATTATAACATATATATATATATATATATTATATAATATATATAATATATATATATATTATAATTTATATAATATATATATATATGCTTATAATATATATATATATACTATAAACATATATATGTATAATATATATATATATATTATATATATAATTATTTTATATTAAACGTTAATATATATATATATATATTATATATATATATATTAATAATTATAGTATATTACTTATATATATATATTTATAATATATTATATATAATATTATATATATTCATATATATATAATTATTATTATATTACTTATATATATATATTAATTATATTAATATATAATCATATATAGTATATATAATATATATAATATAATCTATTATATATATTAATATATTATATATATTATATATATTACATATATATATTATATAGTAGATATTACGGGAGTTATTAAAAATTTCATATAAAAAAATATAATTTATCTTGAAGTAACTAATATAATGTAATACTTGATTATTATAATTATTTACTTAATATATATTAGATGTTCTAGGTAGGCGAAAGAGCCCTGGTTAGTTTCATTTATTTAAATTTTTTATTTATGTTATAGATAACTCCCTAAATATTCTCAGTTTAATTTCATATATGAAACCGTAACCTTACGTGAAATGTCGCAAAATGAGGCCCTGAAAAAAATGAAAACTGTGAGGCCATAGTGAGGAGAAAATAGGTTTAGATGAAGTCTTCGAATTTCTATTTAACTTGTTAAACTAATTTTACGTTCCCAACACGCTCACACTTTTTTGGAACTTTTTTTTTTATACAAGTTTTTATGCAAATTGAAAAATTGCTATATTTTTTTATTTTATATATCAACCTTCATGGGTTCATGGTGTATACGGTGGTGAGCCACACACAAAGAGTAATGATGTTTGTATCGTTTAGCCTGCATTTATATCATGGGTTCCGTTGGATTTTTATTAATTTTTTTTCTAATATTTTTGCCAAGAAAAAAAAAAAAAAAAAAATCGGAAAAAGTTGCATTTTAACGGTTTTGTGTGATTGTAAATGTTTTGGGGGGTTTTGCGGTGGTTATTACGATTTTCCTTCATAATATTTTTCTGACATTTCCAGTATAATTATATATAATATAACTTTACCAATATTCTATTATTTTCCTTATATTATCATTATTATAATAATTTTGCATATCTAGTGATATTATATATTTATTATATGTGTTTATCCTATTGGCCTTACACCTATATATATTATATTATATATATTATATATATTATATATATATATATATATAATATTATTATCATTATCATACCTTAAAGATTATAATTGGGTAGGCACAGCTATATATTATATATATATTATAATATATATATATATTTATATATCATATATATATATATATATATATAACTATATATATATAATATATATTATATTTATATATCCTATATATAATATATAAAATAATATTATATATCATTATTATTCTTATTCATATTATAATTATTATTATTAGTAATTATTATTACTTCCAATCCAAAGTTATTTTGTAACTGACTCAAGATGGTGGCGGCAAAGTTAGACTAAATCCTAAAGGACGAGCAATGTAAAATTTTTTTTTTTATTTTTGCTTTAAATAAAAATAGTTTCGGCAATTGAAGAAGTTAGGAATGTTTAATTTTAATTAAATAAAATTTTAGTTTTATATACAGTAAAATTTTAATAGAACTGAATTTATAAGTATTTTTGCGTGGTGGGGTGGTTAAGTAGATATATATATAAGCTATATATATATATTGATTATTTATATAGTATATAGTAGTATATATATATATATATATATATATATATATATATATTAGTATATGATATATATAGATATATGAAACTTGTGCTC
>JABUQX010093271.1:25000-30000 GCA_015478945.1 Trachelipus rathkii | reverse complement strand
AGGCCCCAACATCTCAAGGAAACACTAGTTTTTGCCCGGTTGTCCATCATGCGTGCTGATGGACCACCTTGGTGGTGAAGGGGTGCTAGGTCAATAGCTCTGGGCTAAGTAGAGTCTCTTATGCTGGACAAGTCATCATCTTGATGCCGACAGAAGCTTGCTTTCTCCTGTTTGAGGCTGACGGGGGTGTCGATCCAGTGAGAGACTGTCACACCAAGGCTCCAGTGGTTGGTTGGACTACTATCGGGAGTTTGGGTGCGTCGTAGATGCATGCTCGCAGGGGGGTGCGTGATGAACAATCTTGTCCTGCCTCCGCCAGCTGGCAATGTCCCCTGAGCATCTCGCTCGCTTGAATGACCTTGAACTCAGAGTTGAAGTAATGTATACAAACCACACGCAATGCGGGACATGGTACATGATATATATATATATATATATGTATATAAGTATATATAGTATATTATATAGTATATTAGTATATATATATATATATATAGTAGTATTATATTATATATAGGTATATATATAATAATAGTATATATATATATATATAGTATAAGTGAGCTGTAGTACAGCTTGAGGGCTCCTCATCGGTCACAACGTGGGCTTGAAGGCTGCCTCTAATGTTGATGCTCTGGAGCTTCTTGGGGCTCCGTGGGCAGGGTGACGTCGCACTGCAAAAAATCATAAAAAAGTTTCAGCCTTTAACGGTCAGCATGACAATTGAGTTAATTTATAAAATTCTTCCAAATACTTATCGATCAATTTTAAAATAAAATGAAAAATAATATGATAATAAATAAAGAGATAAAAATATGCCAATGCAAGCAATTTAAGAATAATAATAATAAATTAATAAATAATGGATGAATAAATACTAGATTAATAGGGGATATAAAATAGATAATATAAAACGAATAATAAATGAATAAAAAAAAAAATAAAAAAAAAAAAAAAAAAATAAAAATAAAAAAAAAAAAATAAATAAATAAATTAAAATAATAAAAAAACGAAGAAAAAAAAAATAAAGTGAAAAAATAAAATAAAAAAATGAGAAAATAAATATAAAAATGAGAAAATAAATATAAAAATAAAAAAAATAAATAAGAAAAGTAAAATTAAAATATATTTATATATTATTGGGGGGGGGAAGGATGGAAAAATTTTAACAATAAATATAAAAAAATAAAAAAAGGAAAAAAAAAGTATTTGCATTTAAATTTAAGCAGTAAATAAATAGGGGGAAATAACCTACACCTTACAACGAAATATTTGATTGAACAAAATAACATACAATAAAAAAATATTAGAATAAAGATAAATAAACAAATAAATAAACATAATTAAGATGAATAAAATGAAGAATTAATATTAAAATAATAAATAATTACTTGATTCGCGTTGAATAGAAATTTTATTTTATATTAACAAATCATTAACAACAATATAAAGTAATAGCAATAATCATAATAAAAATTATAATATATAAAAATAAAAATACTGTCGTCATAAAATATTTATAATGCAGATATACATACTAAAAGGTATGTAGGTTAAAAGGATAATAAAAATAATAAATCAAATGAGGAAAAAAAAATAAGAAACAACATAAAACAAAACGAATAAATAAATCTTTCTAAAAATTAAACAAATAGAATAAAAAAAATGAATGAGAAAAATAAAAGTAAAACAAATAAAATAAAAAAATGAGAAAATAAAATAAATGCGATTCTACGTATAACGTCAAGAAAATAAATAAATAAAAAATGAATGAATTATTAGAAAAATGAATCAAGAAAGAAGGAATGAATTTATGAATGAATATAGAAAAGACAAAATATAAATTAAGTATAAATAAAAAGATTTAATATTAATAAATATTAATAAAGGAATAATTAATAAATACAAGGAAAAAGATGAATTAGATCAATAATTGCAAGGAGAAAATATCATGAATAATAATAATAATAATAATAATAATAAGTATAAAATATATAATATAATAATAGATAATAATAATGAATCAATAAAATTACTACTACTACTTACTAAGCTAAAAATTTAATGGGGACTACTAATAATTCAATTCTCAAAAACTTCTTTCCATAGTAATAATAGTAAAAGAAAAAATTAATAAAAAAAATAATAAAAATAATAATAATAATAATGATAAATAATATTGATAAATAATAATAATGATAAATAATAATGATAAATAATAATAATAAAAAATAACAAATAATAATAAAAAATAATAATAAAAATAATAATAAAAAAAACCAAAACAAATAAAAATAAATATAAATAAGACAATATACGAGGCGATCACGCTGATCGCCCAAACTGCTTAAGATTTCTATAAACATTACTGTTTACTGGCAGAGCTATGATCTTTTTCGCATAACTATAAGAGAGTAAGACTTACACCTAAGAAAAAAAATTTAAAATTATTTAATTAAATAAATGGTAGTAAATTTAAAATTATTAATTTTGAAAATTTCCATAAAAAGTAACTTAAACAATTGAAAAATTAAATTAAATTGATTAATAAATATTCACCTTGCTGACGTGTGTGTGCCCCACAGAGGCGGTGCGTAGGAAGTTCTCGGCGGACGTCCTCGTCCTCTACTCCCTCCACCTCTAGGGCCTCACCCACCTAGATTGTTTTGGGCAGTCTCACCTTCCTGGACAGTTTCCTGAACAACCTGAGATTGTTATGAAATAATAACAGTTTACATCAGAAATGATTAAGACATTTTTAAATTTAATTTAGCCTACCTCTACTTCTACTCCATCCCCAACATCGCCGGCAAACATCTCAAAGGAGACGTAGTTTTTGCCGTTGTCCATCATCGTGCTGATTACCACCTTGGTGTTGAAGGTCTATCATAGCTCTGGCTAAGTGGGAGTCTCTATGCTGGACAATCATCATCTTGATGCCGAGGACTGGTTTCTTCCTGTTGAGGCTGACGGGGTCGATCCAGTGCACTGTCACACCAAGAAGCTCCGGTGGTGGTTGGACCAGCTGTCGGGAGTGGTGTTTTTTTCCATTCAGGGAAAATTTACACAGTTTGTCAGAGGTCTTGGTGACAAGCATGTTTCCCCAGCTGGGCAATGTCCCTGAGCATCTTCCTCCTTGAAATGACCTTGAACTCAGAGTTGAAAAGTAATGTATAACTCTCACGGAACTTGTCAGGTGATAAGGTACAATGTTATTATATATATGGTGCTGTAGTACAGCTTGAGGGCTCTCATCTGGTCAAACGTGGGCTTGAAGGCTGCCTCTATGTTGATCTGGAGCTCTCTTGGCTCCGTGGGCAGGTGACGTGCACTGCAAAAAAATATAAAATTCAGCCTTAACGGTCAGCATGACAATTGAGTTAATTTAAAGAAAAACAAAAATTAAAATAAATGGAAAGTAAAAACCCACCCGTCGTCCTTGCCTACGCAATTCCCTCAGGTGGACGCAGACTCGGGACTTTGCCCCCCAAAAAAAAATAAATAAATAAAGGCAACAAAATGATTTGTTATAATTAAAGAAAAACTTTAAGATAGATAATTAAATATTATATCATATAATATCACATATATAGTATAAATATTATATTAATATAATATAAACATTATATAATATCACAAAATAAAAGTTCATTCATGTTATAAAAATTTAAACTATACTTATCCTTAGGGTAAGTTTTGAACAAAATGCATGAGTGAAAAGGTAAATACACAGCTATTAAGACAATTAATTTAAATCAAATTAGGATATACTTTTTTTTATCTTCCCTTCATTTCCCACGGATAGGAGTAGAATAGGTAACATGCACTGAAATAAAATAGAGGTAAGTAGAAAAGAAAAGCAAAAGGTTCCTGTAAAAGATTTAAAATAACTCTTGAGAAACTTTGGAAAGTTATAGAGATGAGAAAAATAAATAAAATGAAAGGCGATTGTTAACATCGTCTAAAAGGAAAAAAGAAAGGAAAATATGAACAACTGATGATGTTAACATACAACTGGATAAAAAAGTAATCATGCGAAATAATTGCTAATGAGAGATCTAACTGAAAAAAAAAAACAAGAAATTTGAAAATAAGACTCCCAGAACTATAGCCATCACAATTGTGTGACTGAATGTAAAAGAGAGAGTGATGTAAATGAAGAATATCTTAGGATGATTTATTACCTGGCAATAATAAATTCCGTCATCATTTCTTCGAAGGATTTCTGCGCTCCCCATTGACGAGTAAAGTACCTTCGAGGGGCATTACTTTGAGGACATTCCTGTCACCACTTTCAGTGGTGTACAGAAATACCTCTCCGTAAAGCCCCTCTCCGGTCTTTACTGAATTTTTCATTAATCTGCAAATATATATAAAAATGTATTACCAATACAGGGAACAGAACTCGGAACATCTCTGAATAGCGAAAGATCATTTACAAATAAAGGTAAAAGTTTAAAGAGCTTCAAATAGCATCATGGCTATAAATTACTTTTGAATTTAAGTAATGAATTTTTTTTGTTGTTGATTTACTTGTAATAATAATTATAATAAAATTTAATATGATGAAGAATATAAAAAATATAATAATAATAAATAATAATAATAATAATAATAATAATATGGATGGTAATAATATAATAATAATTATATTTATAAATTATGAATTATAATTATAATTATAATTATATATAATAATAATAATAATTTCCCATGGTATGGTTGTCCTGCTATTCCATAGGAGGTGATTTAAAAGGTCCATCGGTAGCTTTGATTGGTGGGGTTTCCAATAACAGGTCGACGTGTTAATGGCC
Source organism: Trachelipus rathkii (assembly GCA_015478945.1). Taxonomy (NCBI): domain Eukaryota; kingdom Metazoa; phylum Arthropoda; class Malacostraca; order Isopoda; family Trachelipodidae; genus Trachelipus; species Trachelipus rathkii. The sequence goes on along the minus strand of JABUQX010093271.1, from coordinate 25,186 downwards.
CTCCAAGATAAATAGCTCATTTATACTCGGAACTTCCAGTGGCATTTGCGCACCACAAGATCCCCCAGTTTATTTATTTTTGTGGTCCAAGGGGAGTAGTATAATAATAATGGGGTTGACTGTTGACCATCGCTTTCATGTGGGGGGGGGATTTTTATATATTATTATCGAGGGTTTTTGTTTGTT
>JABUQX010093271.1:0-20000 GCA_015478945.1 Trachelipus rathkii | reverse complement strand
ATATTGATATATAGTGATATATTATGTTAATACTATAATATATTAATATATTCTTATTTACCCCAAAAGTAGGTTTACTGAATATCCCATGAAACGACCTGAGAATGTAGCTCCTCCGTGCTGGTACGAGTGGTAGAGAGGAACAATTCCAGCGAAGTATGCTGTCGCCTAGGGCCTACATATCGCCATACCAGTTTTTAACCAGATTTAATAAAGGTCATCTTTGCATCTACATTCTGTTATGTATGGGCGTGTGTCTAACCTCGTTTCCTTTGACTAACAATCTTTGTGTATGAGTACGTAGTCTTTAATGCTATTTAATTCTGTGTGAAACTTCACAAGTCAGCCACTACGACATTTGCTTCTTTAAACGAAGCTTATGGGGATCCAGCTCTTCGAGAACAGTACAGGAGTGGAGACTATATCGGCACAAGCTTTCTACAAAGATCGCCGAGAAATGTTTGAAGACAACCCTCGCTTGTGGAAGATCAACTCTCGTCAACAAACGATGATAATGTGGAAGTTGTTAGACTGATGGAGAGAGACTGCCGGTTCAGTGTCAGAGTGAATGCAGAAGAAACTGTTTGGATAAAAATGCAGTTTATAGAATTTTAACGAACCATTGCACATGCGAAAAATATGTGTGGCAAAACAGTGCCGAAAGACTTCTGTGGAGCAGAAAGCCAACAGGGTCAAAATTTGTCAAGAGTTACGAAATGGAGCATAAATTTTGGATAAGTTATAACAGTCGATGAATCATGGGTTTTTGAGGTAACGATCCTGAAACCAAATCGGCAAAGTGCGGAAAATGTCCCCTCGTCGAAGAAATCAAAGTTATAACAGGCAATTTGAATCAGGTTTTTGAGTCGAATCCTGAAACCAGAGACGGCAAAAGTGCCCAAATGGCACACATAAAAATCTCCTCGTCCGAAGAAAGCACGTATAGAAAGTCCAAGGTGAAAACACTGATTATGCTTTTTTTCGACAAGCCGTGGTATGTGCGCAACGGAATTTGTACCGTTCAACAGCACAGCTAATACGTCTATTTACAAATAAACATTGATGTCTGTGGAAGCGACTTCGAAAACGGTTCGCTTTAATTCAGAGGAACATGACATTTGCAGACGAATTGGGGCTGCAGCAAGATAAGGTGCCATCTCACGCGCTCTCATATTATAAGAATTTTTGGCTAAGAAAAACATTCAAGTATTCTCCATACAGCCCACAGCCCCAGAATCAGCTCCGTGCGATTCTACCTCTTCCTAAGTTGAAAATGAAGTTGAAGGGTCATCATTTGGGACGATGGAAAACATAGTAAAAAATACTTGCAACGTGAACTAAACACACTCAGGAAAATGACTTCCGGGACTGCTATGAACAGTGGAAGAAACAGGTTGGATACCCGAGCTGTGTAACCTCCAAGGGTCGCTACCGAAAGGAGATAACTTTGGATATTTCATTAGAGTGTCCAAGACATATTAAATATGACATCGTATAAACCTAATTTTGGACATATATATAATAATATGATATATAATATATATATATATATAATATATATATATATATATATATATATTAATATATATATATATATAATATTATATATATATATTATATATATAATATACTATATTATATATATATAAATATATTATCATATATATAAATATATATTGAGATAAGGACTAGAAGGCCGCTCAGCAAGAAACTCTTTATAAGCCACTTCATTATTATTATCATAAATTAATTATTAATTAACTAACTATATTAACAACATTAATAATAAATAATAAATCTAATTATAAATATTTATCACTGCATTTCCAACATTTATCATATATTATATAATATAATAGTATATAAAAAGAAAATACTATATATGTATATATATTATATATATAGTAGTATATATATTATATATATATATATATGGGAGGAGAAGATAGCACACTCGCAGCGATGAAATTTCTCCCATTTTAATGGTTCGCCTTTCTCATTTGCATTCATTTGCTTTACACACTCATCTCCAGGACAACATTCTTACAGACACCACCTACTTCATATATATAATATATATATATATATATATATAATATATATATATATATAATATATATATATATATATAAGATATATATATATAATAAATATTATATATTAATATATATTATATATATATATATATATATATATTATATATAGTTTCCACACCCCTCTTCTAGACACATCTTACAGACATCCCCTATCCCTATTATAATCCCTATGTGTGGGGGAGAAAGATTTTGCCCACATCGTAGTCCTACGTGTTGTAGAAGGCGAACAAGGACGGTGGATTGGGTTGCTGCCCACACCTACTACTCTTTTGTAGAAATGATAATGGAATGCCTCGGAAAGAAGGTCCGTGATCGCCGTCAAACGGCCGTTCTATCTTTCGGCGAAAATGAATGATTCCGTTATGGTACATAGTGACAATTCAGAAGAATAAGTTGATGAGGAAGAAGGTGTGGATCATTCTAGAAAGGACAAAATTGGATTTTTCGCTAATAACTGAAACAAAGATCAAAGGAAATGTGAAAATAGTGGTGTGGTGTGAAATGTATGTGCGGTGTGAAAAGAAATGTGACCAGGAGAAAGAGAAGAGTGGTTAATTCTGATGAAGTGACCTGTGGTAAGAGCTTGGTGACTTTGTGTGTGTGAAGTACTAGAATCTAATGGTTAAATTTAATGGCTAATAAAGTCGAAGGGCATGTGGTGGTTTGTGACATATAGTATCCAGGTTTAAGTTGAAGAGATGCCGATTTTTTTTGGAAATCTGAATGATGTTTGGATGGGTGTGAGTAGGAGATGTTTTGATGGGTTGGGTGACCTAAATAGTTTGATAGGTGATCAAAAAGGGATGTATAACTGGTGGCTTTGGGTGTCGGGAAGAAAATAAGAATGGTAAGAAGTGGATTGATTTCTGTGAGGAGAGAGGTATTAGTGTATGTAACAAAAAACACAAGGGTATTCATAAGTAACTAGAGTTGGTGTAGGAGAGATGATATCGAAGCTGAAAAAGTAATGATGATTTTGTGTGTGTTGAAGTATTTGTTTGGATGTTATAATCGTGAGCGGGGTTAGGAATGGGTTATGGGATCTTATGTTGTTTCAGTAAAATTAAGTTAGTGGGGGCTTGGATGGAGAGGAAGGTGAATAGGAAGTGGTAGAATTAAGAGTGAAATGTTAAGTGAACAAGAGTAATAAGGATAGAATATTAAGCGCGTTCTTTCTCAAGTAAATCATTAATGTGAACAATTGAAACTGAACAAACTAAAAGCAAATGAAGGAAGCCGTTGTTAGCAGTACAAAGGAAGTACGTGGATGTGCTTAAGTAGAAGTAAGAATGGTTGAGTGGTGAATGAAAGGTGATGAAGTGGTAAAATAAAAAGAAGCGTGGTCGAATGTATAAAAGCAAAAATGATGAGGTTTCAAAAGATAGTTGTTTGGAATTATATTAAGGAGGAAGAAAAAGTAAATACTAAAAGGTGCTACGTAGGAGGAAAAGAGGTAAATGAACAGTTGAAGGAGGATGAAGGGGACCTTACAAGGGAATAGGAAGCTCTTCTGGAAGGAGCGCGAAAGGTTAAGAAGAGAATAAGGGAATCAGCCTTAGAATTAATGATAGGATTCGTGCTTTCGTAACTGAATTACAATGGATGAGGGGAGTGTGGAAGGAACACTTCGAAATCTGTATAACATTGGCAGAGAAACGAAGAGGTGAGTAGTGAATGTGTGTGGGTGTTATGGTGTGCAAGAAGGAATAGATATTTGGGGATGAAGTCATGTGTAAGGAGAGGTAATGGGGTAGAGAGAAAGTTGAAAGAACGGTAAATAATCTGCACATAGATAGAACTACTGGTAAAATGATCAAGAACGGAGGCGGGATGGTGATTGATTGGATTTTTTTTAGTTATGTAACAAAGCGTTTATGGAGAGCAGTTTTTAGTATGCCCTAATAGGATTAAGGTTGAATAAGGTCTAGGAATTATAGGAATTGTTTATTGAGTGTTTAGTAAAAGATATATGCTGGTATTGGTCGAAAGAGTGCTCGAATGACTGGAGGACTGATTGGTGAAGAACAAGGTGCTTTCAGGAGTGGTAGAGATGTGTGGATCAATAACATTGAAACAAATGATTGGAGAAAATGAGAAAAGAAGAAGAATAAAACGTAATTATTGTTTAATGGATTTGTATGATAACGGATAATGAGGGAAGCCTCTATGGCAAAGTGTTAGTGATATATGGTGTGATATATGGCTTCTGAATGGAATCAAATCTATATATGACGCTAGTTAAGCGGTGCTAAGAAAAATGGTGTGAAAGTGATTGGTTTAATATTAATAATGGAGTGATGCAGGGATGTTATGTGCCCTTGGTTATTCAATTTGTATATGGAGTGGGTTAGTGAAAGAATTAGAGATGGGGTGGCAGGGTGGTGTTAGAATGATGGAGAATATAAGAGAGAGGAGGGTGCCCTATCTAACCTATTATGTGCGGATGATTTCGTTTTGTGTGGTGTAATTGAAGAGAGTTTGAGAGGATTGGTAGAGAGAGTTTGGCTAGGGTGTTGTAAAATTAGAGGTTGAAAAGTATAACGCAGAAAGATGTAAAAGTTATGGTTGTGAGTGAGGCAGTCCTCGGTGTGTGACAGACAGTTAGACGTTTTAGAGGCAATAAAGCTACAGTTTGTGTTTTATGATCAAATCGGCAGAAAAAGTACGAATTTTTAAATGTCATGTTTTTAAAGGGGATTGGGGAAAAATTGGGCTCACCGAACCAAATATTGGATCTTCCCCCCCTTCAGCTAGTTAATGAGGTTCTTTCATTAATTCCTATTCTTATATTGTAGCTAGTTAAAGAATTTCTTGTAAATTGCAATCAAGTTAAAACATAAAAAGCTAGTAGCTAAACTTGTTAATACTTAAAGAGAAAATGGAAAATGGAAGTAGAAAGAATAAACACAAACATAAAAAAGTTTTAATATAATTTGCATTTATTATCTGTTAATTACATTATTAAAATTTATAACAAAATAAATATATTTTAAGCCCAAATAGAACTAAATGATCTAAGTATTGGTTATACAGGGAATGCAATCCTGAGTTGAATTAGTAGTACACAAATGTTCAAATCCTTATTACTGTGTATTTATTATATTATTAAAGTATCGGTACGGCACCCGAAAAAAACGATAGAGTATCTGTATCAGCCTCTTCTGGTATCGTTACATTTTGATATATATATATTATTAATATAAATAAATAAAATATATATATATATATATATATATAATACTATATAATATAATATATAATATATATATATATATATATATATATATTATATAATATATATATATGTAATATATATTAGACCGAAGAAAAAGTGGATTGATCAGTAAAGAAATGTCTGAAGGAGAGAAATCTGAGTTGTTAGAGGCGAGAAGATAGGTGTATAACAGGCAGTGAATGGCGGGGGATTGTGGGGGGTAAGTTGTGGCCCACCTGGGCCAAGGGTGAACCCTTACCATGACGATCTATCATAGTGGAGGGTCCATCGCTGTCCCATGAAGCTTTAGGTATGTTTCTGACTCGCGATGATTCTCACTCAAATTAATGGTACTTGAGGGAGGTAAAGCAGTGGCCTTTCTTTCGGACTCATGTCATTCCTCCTACGCTTTTCTTTTTTCCGATGCTGCGGTTAACGCCACACCCTTACTCCCATTCTTTGGAAAACTAGAAGGAAAATAAAAGAAAGAAGAAAAGAATATATATATACTATAGTATGATATATATATATTAATTATATATATATAAATATTATATATATAATATATATATATTATATATATATATATATAATATATAGTGATATAATAATATATATATAATAATATATTATATATAGATATTATATATTTTCTTCTTTCTTTCTATCTTCCTTCTGTTTTTCCAAGAATGGGGTAAGGTGCGTGACGAGCAGCGGAAAAGAAAAAAGCAGTAAGAAAACATGATAAAAGTCGAAAAGAAAGCCCCAGCCTTACCGCCCCCTCAGTACCATAATTAGTACGAACTCGTCGCAGTCAGAAATTATAATCCACCCTAGAGCTTCAATGGACAGCGACGGACCCTCACCATGGTAGATCGTCAATGTATTCAATCCCTTGGCCCAACAGAGAGTGGGACCTATCCCTGCACAATCCCCGCTCTCATTGTATCACACCTGTATACAGACTCGTCTAGCTCGAGCTGCACACAATCGCATCAGTTCTTTTCTCTGGAGAGACCATATATGTCTATGCAAAGAGCAGTATTGCTTTCAGTGCTGTCCTCAGTTGCCAGACGTTCGGTTCCCGAAACACACTCGCCACTATACATTCCCTTAACCAACCGACTACAATTCATCCTTTCCATAGCAGCTATATCACTCTAGATCAATAAATACTAACTATGAATAGCTAACAGTGGCCATTACGCTATATGAATGTGTGCTATATGGACCATCTTTAGTGGTCGAGAGAGAGCGGACACACTTATTTCAGTGCCCTCACGAGTCAATTGCTTCTCACACCTTAAGCACTCCCTAAGATTGGGTCCATCTGAACCACATTGAACTTTAGGATCTTATACTTCTTATTCCAGACCTAGTCTCACTACTACTATACAATAACACTAGTAACAACATACCTAATTGTAAGACCCTAAAGCCACTCAACGCGACTTAGTCCTTTACATTCACTCGAACGGATTTTAATTTTAATAAACTTAATCAGCATTTTCACAATTTCCTACTGTCTACTAACTTTGCATCATACGTCTAATATTGGTAGAGGCTTCAGGATGTGCGGTTATGGCCAACATATACTCACTAAAATATTTAAACTTATCACTGATGTTCCAGCTGCTCACCATCTAACAATAACACACCTGGGGGAAGTGTCCCCCCACAACACAATAACACCCTTACTCTTATCCACGTTAACTTCTTCAGCCTCATTTACACACCCTGCTGAAATCTCTCTACGAACCTCTCAAGAGCCAAATCATACGGATAGAACCAAATCATGCTCGCCATATAATAGGTAGGCGGACCCTCAACTCAATCTCACATACTCCATCATTCTAAAAACAATGTTACTCGGCCATACCCCACCGTCGGAATTCCTTTCATAACCCAGCCATATCACAAATTGAATAATCCAAGGAACATAACACAACCCTGTCTCACTCGCTATTAACCTAAAAACCAATTAACGCATTGACCCACAATTATCTTACAACACGCATACTCATCGTCATACAAAACGTTGAATTCCAATTCAGAAAGGAGCCTACCAACTAACAGACCAACACCATTGCATAAAGCTTCCCTATTACGACTCTATCATACGCTTGTTGCAATCATTAAAACCTAAATAATAAATAATTATTCTTCTTCTCCCTCATGTTCTCAATCATTTGTTTCAATGTAAAGATGTTATCCACCATCCTCTTCCACTCCTAAGCGCACCTTGTCCTTTTCACCAATCAGTCCCTTCAGTCACTCGACCGCACTCTCGACCAAAAAACAGCATATACCTTCCCTACGACACTCAATAAACTTATTCCCTAAAATTTCTTACAGTTCCCTTTCTCCCTTACCCTATATATATATATCATATAATAATATATATATTACTATATATATATATAAAATATAGTAATATATATATATATATATATATATATATTATATATATATCATATATATATATAAATATTATAATATATTATATATATATATATATATAGATAATATAATATATATATATTTTTTTTTACAAGTTGTCACCACCACTCACTGGGAGAGGCCCTATTCAGGGAGGGGGGTGTTGCAAGCTAAAACTTCATCCACTAGCGTAAATTACGCAGATGACACAGACGCAGGCTTTAAAGTGAGAGGAGATTAAATTCCAGGGAACACAGGAGATGGAAGAGAATTCCACAGAACAGATTTGGGGCGAGAGAGGAATAGCGAGCACGCAAACTAACTAGCCTGCGAGCTTACCTACATCACACAAAACTCGTGCGCCAGCATACAGCATACCTTGGTGGATGCTACGAGGCGCGTAAAAGGTGTGTAACGCGCGTGTAAGTTCCCTCGGAACACCTGCCCGCTCGCGGCTAACCTATAGAAAATGGAGATAATAAAGCACCAAGAGATCGCGCCGCAATAAGATAGCACAAAGCACTGGAGAGAGAGAGAGAGATAAGCCTAGGAAATTGGTTAAAAACGTCTCAAAAGCCGGTTACAACCCAGAGCCCCCCCAGATAGAGAACTAGTAGCCATTACAAGGGCCGATGAGACTCGCTTTGTCATAGCTGGAGTATACTGAGAAGAAAGGAAAGATATCCTCGCAGTTCTAGAACAGACTCCCAGTCTTTGAGGCCGGCCCTAGCAACCGTTGTGAATGGTGAGGTTTCCAAGACATTTTTTGTGTTTAGTAAGGCCATGCGAGTTATATTGTTAACAGGAGAGACCAGAGATCCGTCGAAAGAGATAGGAAAAGTTAAACAGGCGTTTGTTGAAGAGGGAGATTTGTAGAAGATGGGGTTTTTAAAGAATTGAATTTCACAAAGGTTGAAACGACCCAATCGGAAATTCTATCCAAGTATCAGCGAGAATTACGAATCGGAAAGGTTAAGACGAGAAGGCAATTCTAGAAAAGTAAAAGAAGGAGAGCAATGTGAAATGAGTTTAAGAATAAACGGTCGAGTCATCGGCATGATGCGAGTGGATAGGAGTTAGATGTGCAGGTGAGAAAGATCATTAATGAAAAGTAAGAATAAAGTAGGAAAAAAGGCACAGACCCCTGAGGAACACCACTATATTAATAAATTTCAAAAAATAAAGGGTGCTCCATCAACTCAAGCCGATATTGAGCGACTTGAAGAAAGCTAGACATAAGGTAAGTCAAGAGAAGCGAGGAAACGCAAAGGAGGGGAGTCTTGGAGAGCATGGACGCGGTGGCCATACTCGTCAAGATGCTTGGATATAGGTAAGGCGCCAACCGACGCAAGTCTCTCCGTAAGTCCTAAGGGCGGAAAACCATCAATCTTAAATAGGAAAAGTTAAATCACCAGTAGACCTCGAACGCCGAAGCCGTAAGCTGGTGGATACGGAAAGAAGAGAAGAGAATTACTAGATGGTCTCAAAGTGGCGAGAGTTATAGAAGGTTTTATATCAGATTCTTAGACTAGAATAGCAGGTGATGAGCTAAATAAGGGCGATAAGTTAGAAGGATCACGAGCGGGCTTTCCTTTATTTTCGGTAATAGGTGGGACATGGTTCGTGCTCCAAGACACTGAGCGGAGAAAGTGGTTAGTAGTTGAGAACCATAAGAAGAATATAGTTGAGACGAGGGAGGGGCCAGCTCGGAACGCACACTCGCTCAAAACTGGGGGAGGATGCCATCCGGCCTCCCGCCCTTCCTAACGTGTCATAAGATCTCAGGAGCCTATGCAGACTCCGAATCAATGGTAGATCACAGGCAAAAGACATAGGACACCTGAGAAAGGAGAAAGAGTAGTATGAGGACTAATGCCAGAATAGTCCAGGGTTTGAGTTACGAGGAAAATAGGAGGCCTGAGAGATTGGCCCTTTCAGTTCGAGAGTTAGCAAACAGAGCATCAGATCGAATAATGAGGAGGAAAAGCAAGATTTACAGTAAGTTGTTAGAATGTGCTTTTAGCAGAGATGGCCAGAAAGATTGTGCAAGTGGGAAGTACTTTACCGCTTCCGCTCCAAATCCCTTGGAACAATCCTCCATAAAACGCTTATTACACAACTTCCAAATTAAATCAAGATCAACTCATCTCGCCTCTGTTGAATTCATTTCAAATCCAGTAATCATCTATACCTGCAGATTACCATTCTTCAACTTCTACTCTATCCTTACCTCCGTCGCTTTACTAATTAACCTCATCCCGCAAGAATACCTATTCCGTCTTGGCACAATCAACCCACGAACACATCACTATCACCCTTCAATGTACTCGTTAATATTGTGCCAGATTTTCGAAGTGTTCTTTCCAATAAACTTCTCTCCTCACATCTCATCGTTCATCACCATTTTCTCAGTTGCAAAAACACCATCACTTATTCATATGTCTTTAGCATGATTCCCCTATGTCTCATTATAATAGTATATATATATATATAATATATATATATATAATATATATATATATTATATAGTATATATATATATATATATATATATATATATATATATATATATATATAAACTCTGCGCTTGTTAAACATGCTTTATCCCCTCAGCAGAGGCGTAACACGGGCGGGACTATATGGAAATCGAACTTTAAGTCCGGATATCCCAAACCAGCGCCACGAACGTGTTCGCAGAAGAGTTTTAATTCTTGCCCCCAGGAAGATAAAACTCAGACTGCTACTCGGAGGATTGAACCAGCGTCCTCTCGCATGAGAGTCGGCGAGTCAACCTCCTACGCCACGATATATATTATATAATATAATATATATATATATATATATATATATATACTTAATATTATAATAAAACGTATATATATATCATATTATTTTTATGTATATATATATATCAGACAATAAATTTTCTTTATTTTTAAATATAAAGTTTATGATTATTATTTTGACAGGAAAAGAACAAAAGAAATAAAAGAGCGAAGAATATAAACAGAGTGAAGAGAGGAAAATCTGATTGATGACTAAGCTTAATTTTTAGTTGGCCCTTATTTATAATCATTCCTTTTCAGAGTTTTTGATCGAAGCAATGCTCAAGTTTAGGCAAAATTAGAGGCAAGTTTTGTATAGATTATTTTAGTTTTATTTTTTTGCCTAGGTCCTTCTATACGAAGGTGTTAAAAAACGCGGCGTTTTTGAAGCCGCCCAAACGCAAGTTGAATAGATCAATTAGTACGTTGTTCCATCTATAAGGAGGGCTTTAAAGGAACTCTTTGACCTATTCAACGCCAATAAGAGGCCCGTAAATAGTTTCGTCTGTTAAATGTTTTGCAAAGTTCAAAAATTTAATTCCTCTTTTTTTCTTTCTTTTTTTAACGTAAGTGAAATTAATTTCCATATTTATATGGCTTGTTGGCTTAAAAAGAAATTATTTTCTATGGCATTTATAAACTGTTAATATTTTTTTTTTATTTTGGTTATTTATATAGTAGGATTTTTAAGTATATTATTAATTGTAATGAATTTCGTATGGTGATATTCACCATTATTTGAACAGTTTAATATTTTCTATTGAAATTCTATCTTTTATTTTTATTAAATATAATTGATATGCATTTATTAAAAGTATTATTTATTGCTGGATTCCATTGGTTAATGTAAGTTATTTTTTTTTATAAATGTTTTGTATGTATAATTTATTTTAAGTTTAACTCCATTTATAAATAAATTTTATATACTTTTTGTGACAATTTAAATAAAAAATGATTCATAAATTTTCCTTTTCTTTAGCGTACGGTTTAGAGGAGAAGAAAATAATATGAGTCGATATTCCTCATTGGATAATGGTTCTGAACGCACATTAAGAGGTTCGGTTAATCACCGAATTTCGAATTAAGCTGCTTGGACGGTCAAAAAAAAATCGTTCGTAGATATTTTGTAATTTACAGTTCACTATAATACTAATCTCGATACCGACACATCGCACACTAAAACATAACATATACAACAGAACATCCTTTTCCATTTGCAAAACTCGCATTCTCTTCAATTGTCTCATACATTAGAAAGTACGATGACCTCATTTCAAACTATTGTCCGTGATGGTTCAAACAACCTTTACGATTAGAATAGAAATGGAGTTTGATATCAAACTTTATTTTCTCTCTCTCTTATGTACCTCAATTCATTTAGTCAGGAAAAACTTGCAACTTTTTTTTTCCACTGAATAAATTGTCTACCAATGGCAGGTGAAACTTATTTTTAGATGATGCAGCAAAACCAGAATGTAAGCTTTTGTTGCTCGGCTTCCATTCCTTTAAAACCTTGTGCTCCTTTAAGAAATGGTAGTCCGGTTGGGAAACAAAAACTTTCCAACGAAAGCTCTTCAAACTATAAATTAAAAAAAACAGTCCACTACCAGTCGTAAAAGCAAACGAGAAGCGGTAATTTATGATCTTCATGAACCAGCATGTGAAAAACCTAGGTAACATTTTACCGACTTAAAGGCAACGCATATGCGACTTAATAGATTTTATAATTTTATTGTATGCTACATATTAAAACGGCACCAACATAAAGCTCACTTTTTGTGCTTTTCCTTACGTTGAAAACGAGTTAAAGCACTACCTCTAACATAATGTCTGTTGTGCGAGTCATAATTCGAATTTGGTTCTAAATTATCAAAAATGTATACGAATGCCGAATGTGTATTGGAATAGAAAAGCAACCATTAGAAAGAAAAGTTATGTATAACAGTACGAATGAAGATACAGTTAATTTGTGTTATAAATTCTAATAGAGCCTTGGACAAATGAGTAAGTAAACTTCAAACTGTACCAAGTGTAAAGTACTACTATTCATTCACAGATCCACCAGCTTTCATTAATAGAGTCACAACGTAACATCAGCCTTTTCAGCGCAGGGTTAACCCAAGAAAAGATTGCACTGTATTGTTGATATAATAAAATTGTGATAAAAAGAAAAGATATTCAATGAGTCGAAAAGAATTTGAACCAAATATATCCTATTACTACTAACTGGATTAAAAATGATCTATAACGGTTAAAAATTTTTTATATAAATATACATCTTAAAACATTAATAGTAACAAGAATTATGACGAAATCTGAATTGACGAAATTCATTCCAAAGTTTTTTCACTTGAATTTATTTCTGAATCTACTGTAGCGATCAACATCAAAACCTAAATAAAGGAGAAAGAAAAATACAATTATAGAAACTATTATTGAATTAAACATAAAAAGCTTTCAGAAAGAAAATTGTCAGAATTAAGATATTTACCTCGAAAATTTCTTTTAGCTTCTTTTAATTCCTTTTCTCGTTTTGCAAGATTGTAGAGTGATGGTGAGACCTCACAATTACCCTTTTCCAATAGTTTTATTAAATTTTTAATGGCAGACATGTTGTCACTAGAAGTAATGAAAGATAAAGCTGTACCAGCTTTACCTGCTCTCCCAGTGCGACCAATTCTATGAACATAATCTTCTATGCAGGGTGGAAAATCATAATTGACTACAAGTGTTATATCACTAACATCTGAAAAAGAAATAAGCTATTATTAGAGCTATTAATAACTTTATTTCACCTAAAAAGCATAGCTATCGGACATTGTAAGTTATATAAATACGTTAATTTTGTTTTTTATGTAATTTTTTTTTCATATATTGTTAGTATATAATACTAACAATAAATTAAAGTGGTAATAAATAAGAAATTTTAAAATATGAAAAGTTAAATAATAAAGAAAGCAAGAACGTACATTTTGCATGAGAAAGTGTTTTTTTTTGTGTTAAAACGTGAAAGAATTTAAGGTAGGGTAAAAAATAATGTTTCGGGGTAAATTTCGGTCCTTATTGATTTTTTTAATATATTGATTATGTGTATACTTAACAAAACTTATCTTTACCTGAACTAAGTCAAAATCTAACTTATATTGATCGACGATGCAGTAAACCTATACCTAACCTAGATGGATCTACTTTCCCGTAACTTTTTTTTTCTTGTTTTAGGGTATTTTTGCATTTCAGAAAATATCACGAGTCTTTACTTTCTCTCGGCTACTGCCAAACGTAAGATGCCTAAAAATGTACTATTTTATTAAATAATTACCTTTTTTTTGTATGTAAAATTTTTTTAGCCTCTTTATTACCACTGAAATTTATTGTTAGTATCATATAATAACAAAATATGAAAAAAAACAAAAAAAAAACTATAACGGATCCATATATTCAATAAGGACCTACCTATCAATATATAAACTACAAATAATTTTTACAAGTAATAAGCAAAACTTTGGGTTGTGAATTGTTTCTTGCCTTTTAGTAATCACAATTCTTGAGTAAAGTAAAATTTATAAATGATAAATACGAAATTTCATTATTTAAAGGTTTTATTGAAGCTTACTTTTATTTTATAAATATGTAGAAATTTTTCATAAAACAACTATCTGTTTAAGGATAATTTTCACATAATGAGTAAAACCTATCTAACTCTACTTGTCAATTTCATATTCTACAACCTCTTTGAAGTTTAAACATCCTTCATCTAACTTCCAGAATCCGGTAACTTTACTCTTTTCCTGTAGACAAGTGACTTTCCAGTGATCTCAGATTACAAAACTATCCAAGTATATGTCTTTGACTTGTGCGCCTTAAGAAATACTTTAGCGTTCCCCCCCCCCCCAAAAAAAAAGAAAAGAAAACCATTTCAAATGGTAAATTTCTTAATGCGCCTCGCACTTTTTTTTCCTTCTTTTATCTACAGAATTAAGTAACTATTTTTTTTCTTTTACCCATTTATCGATTCATTCTCTTCAAATATATTATCTCAGCCTGTCTCGCAGTCCACTTTATGTTCTTCGTTTAATACTGCCCAAATTTAACCCCTACCTATGTTCTCAATTCTTCTCTCTCAAATATTGTTGATTTACCTATCAACTTCATTATCTCCCTTCCTTGGTTTCTCAAATTTTATAACCAAACTACTATTTCACCTGTTCCATACGTAAATTTTAAAAACCCCTTTCCTCTATAAAACCTTTAATCATTATATTTTATCCACCCACTCGCCGTCATTTTAATTCTTTTACATGTTTTTAATATTACTATCGTACCAGATTTTTCCACTTTCTCCACCCACCAGGTAAGTTTTCCAATCTTTATTACCACAAAAATTATTATTGCCACTAGTCTCGTACATATAAATTATATAACCGAGTCCCCCCAGGGAGCCATCTTTTCACCAACACTTTTCCAACCTTTTTATGCATGATGTACCACTTCCCACATCTCCTTTTATATAAATTAAGTTATGCAGATGAATTTAATAATTACAGCTCAAAACCCTTATTAACCCTTTTTCGTGTCAATATCCCATCTGGGATATTTAAATTCAACATATTAAAACGTCTCTGAGCTTATTTTAGCAACATCGAACGTAAATATAGTGTGTGATAATCAGAAGTGGCATCCCTTAGCTTCAAAATGAGCCAATCAGCGAGCAGCTCTCAAGAGGTGGGAAAATTGAGGAAGCCTAGAAGGCTACCACTGTCTTCTACGATTTCTTTCGGTGCAATTTTATGTGTAACTCGATTGCTATTTTGCGGCCTATTGTACATTTTCGTTTCAGGTAAGTACTTGATATTTTGTTAGTATATCAATTAATTATTGTACTTTATTATATTGATGTTAAAAATTAGCTAAATTTAAAATGGAAGCATGAAATTTGCATGTAAAATTTTATAGATCCCTTTTGGGATATCTGACTGTTATAACAGCAACCATGCTCATCCCGTTTGGGATATTTCAACCATTTACAATAAAAATAAAACTTATTATGATTGCGGAAAAAAGTTATTATATCGACTTCTTATTCTTCAGATGAACACAGAACGTTTTTTGGAAGAAGCTGTGGAGGTAATAATGCAAGAAGACAAAAGTGGATAGCACCGCTAACTGTTGAAGAAAGTGATTTAGAGTGTGACGTGGACTACGACGATGACGATATTGATCCTGATTTCATAACATTCATTGAAGATGAAGAAGAGCCTTCTTTTTCAAGGAGTACTAAACGTAAGTTTAATTTATCAGTTATAGCTGATTAAAAATTACCATATACTTTAAAAAAAATTAAAGTCCTACCCTAACCATTTAAATGGCATTTAAATTGCCCTTCCCGTGGTATTTAAATCTCCATTTAAATTAGCATTCACGTGGCATTTAAATTGGGAGCTTTTGGAGCTTTTGCTGTATATATACTATAGGGTATATACTATATATAATATATATATATATATATATATATATAATATATATAATTATATATAATATATATATATATATATATATATAATATATATCTTATATATATATATATATATAGTATATATATATATATATATATATATATATATATATATATATTAGTCACCCAAATTTATAAAGCCTGTTGGCTTTATCAAAGCAGTTTTGCTGCCGCGTAGATTCTACTCTTCATCTAATGATTTATTCTTACCGTGTATATATATATACCGTATATTATATATATACTATAATATATATATATATATATATATATATATATATATATATATATATATATATATATATATATATACTATATATATATATATGTTATATATATATATATATTATATACTATATATATATATATATATATATATATATATATATATATATTATAATATATTATATATAATAATCTATAACTGTACTGTTAACCGTATATGTATATATAATTAGTCACTAAAGTTTATAAAGCCTGTTGGCGTTATCAAGCCAGTTTTGCTGGATTAGATCTGATCCTTCCTATAATTTTTATTCTTACGCTATATACTATATATATTTATATATATATATATATGTATATATATATATACTATAATTATATATTATTATATATATATATATATATATATATATATATATATATATATTATATATATTAATATATATATATATTAGAACCACCTAAAATTTATAAAACTGTTGGCTTATGAAAGCCAGGTTTTCCTGGCATAAAATCTGCTCTTCATATATTATTCTTACATATATATATATATATTATATATTATAATACTATATATATTATATATATACTATAATATATATATATATATATATATATATATATATATATATATATATATAATGAATGGGTTGATAAACCAATTTCATTGGATGGGTTTAATTTTCATAGTGCTACTAATCCAACATATCCTTCCTTTCAGTTCAGAGTACAGCTGTATCACCACAGGACCTACTTGAGGACTCTGGTGAGGAGAGCAGTGATTGAAAACCTTTTCCCCCAAATAAGAAAACCAAGATGTGCAGTATGGGGAGAAAAGCGACATCACTAGTACAGCACACTCTAAGTATGAACACCCGAAGCCAAGTTGCGTCATGGCTTCCTTTGAATACTTCAACTCACTATTCACAATGGATCTGATAGATGAGATTGTATGCCAGTCTAATTTGTACGCGTCAGCAGGATGTAAACTCACAATTCAAAATCGACAAACATGACTTTATTTTATTCTTAGGTGTTGTCCTATATATGGGCATATGTAGACTTCCCAGTGTAGATGACTATTGGGCTACTTCCACTAGAGTTTCTCAGGTGGCCGACGTGATTTCCTGTAGAAAGTTCAAACAGATTCGATCCCACCTTCATTTCGTTGATAATGAGAAGTCTGACAATAGAGTGGATCGTTTTCATAAGATAAGATTTCTGTTCACGGCTATCACCAAGGAGTTTCTAAAGGTTCCTGCAACTCCAGTTCAATCCGTTGATGAAGTGATGGTAGCTTACAAAGGAACCAAAGCTGGTAACTTGAGGCAATATATCCAAACTAAACCAGACAAATGGGGGTTCAAACTCTTCTGTCGCGCTTCAGTTGATGGCTTCATTCACGATATAATAATGTACCAAGGGGAAAATACTTTTGTTGCACATCCTGTCTCACTTTCTTCAGAGGAAGAGAAACTAAAGGTATCTGCTAAGTTAGTTGTCACTTTGGTTAAAACATTGAAAAATCCTAAGAAAACTACCATCTATGCTGACAACTTTTTCACTAGCTTGACTCTAGCTGAATATCTGAGGGATGATTATGGATGCAGGTATGTCGGCACAGCAAGGGAGAACAGGATCGGAAACCCTAATCTTAGGCTGTCAAAGGAGATGGAGAAAAAACAAATACCCAGAGGAGATTTAGACTATTGTTCGAAGGATGGAATTCTCGCACTAAAATGAAAAGACAATAAAATTGTGACTGTCCTGTCGACAGACGCTGGCATTGAACCAATGGGAACAGTATTGAGATGGAACAAGGAAACGAGGACCAAGATGGAAATCGCTGCCCCTCATGTGATTAAATTGTACAATGGTCATATGGGAGGTATAGATAAAAGTGACATGTTAACACATCTGTATAAATCACCAATGAGGACTCGTAGGTATTATATGAAGCTTTTTGGGTATGCTGTGGACCTCTGCATTTGCAATGCTTGGATTCTTTACAAGAGAGACTGTAAAGCACTAGGAGAGAAGGTAATTAGCCTAAAAGAATTCAGATTAGATGTTTCTAAAAGCTGCATTTCCTTCAAGACCAATGTTTCGAGGGTAAAAAGGCAAGCCCTTCAGTGTGCAGAAGTTCCAATGCCCAAGAGAGGGCAACGAGCAATTGTTCCCACTGTTGAGAAAAGACAAGATGCCACTTCTCTACACATGCCATATTACACCAAAATGAGGCAGACGTGCAAATTTTGTTCCAAGAAAGGCGAAATACATCGATCAAGGTGGATGTGTGAAGACTGCAAGATAGCCCTTTGCCTGACAGAGTCTCGCAACTGTTTCTCTGACTTCCACAAACAGATTCAAGACAGCTAAGGAAGATAACAATTCTATACTGAAGAAGATAATAAGATTATATATATATAAAAATAAATATATATATATATATATATATATATATATATATATATATATATATATATATATATATATATATATATATATATATATATATATATATTTATTTTTTTTTTTTTTTTTTTTAAAAAAAAATTTTTTTATATTTAATTTAATTTTATTATGCCTTCTGTACGTTTATATAAGAATTCTCTTTGGTATTTAATTTTTTAAATTTTTTTTAACGTTAACAGTAAACGGTTAAAATATCCCAAAAAGGATTAGTGTGGTTATAGGTATCACAGGCAAATCATCCCAAATGGGATGAGTGTCCTTGCGGGTATCTCTGGCAAGGTCCCCGAACGGGCTCTTTCAATAAACCACTATACCCGTGTAACAAAGAATTTTTCGAAAAATATCACAACAGCAAAAATGTCTTAGAAAGGATTATATTTTTAAATATTAAAATTATTTTTATATATTTACATTATTTCTATGAGTGACCGTTAAAGGGTTAAGGATACACGTCCTTAGGGTATGTAAAAACATGTTTTTACATACACTCCTAAGGACGAAAGGACGTAAAATCGTGTTTTACATACCCTAAGGAAGAAAGGACGAAAGGACGAAAGGACGAAAGGACGAAAGGACGAAAGGATGAAAGGACGAAAGGACGAAAGGACGAAAGGACGAAAGGACGAAAGGACGAAAGGACGAAAGGACGAAAGGACGAAAGGGCGAAAGGACGAAAGGACGAAAGGACGTAGCGCTATGAGATGCTTCAGCCGGTGTATTTACTGAACAGCCTTTAGGACATACGTCCTTAGGATGTGTAAAAACATGTTTTTACATACCCTAAGGACGAAAGGACGAAAAGACGAAAGGACGTAAGGATAAAAGGACGTAAGGACTAAAGGGTTACTTCCGGTGTATATACTGAGTATCCTTTCAGACTTACGTCCTTAGGGTATGTAAAAGCATATATATATATATATATATATATATATATATATATATATATATATATATATATATATATATATATATATATATATATATATATATATATATATATATATATATATATATATATATATATATATATATATATATATATATATAAATATATATATATATATATATATATATATATATATATATATATATATATATATATATATATATATATATATATATATATATGAAGCGGCGCACGAAAACGCAAGCGTTTCACGATAAATGCGAAACGGTATAAACACCCAAATCTTAAAACTGAACGAAGTACAATG
>JABUQX010093270.1:35000-45000 GCA_015478945.1 Trachelipus rathkii | reverse complement strand
GGAGCCAGTTCGGACCAAATTTCCAAAGGCTTAGTTTTTTGACAAACTCTCGATGTGATAATCCTCGAGTTATCAAGTCGGCAGGGTTTTCATCCGTTTTAACGTAGTGAAAAGAGATAGGCAGTAAATTGTCATCTCTCATGGAGGAGACCATGCTTTTGATATCTTGGATTCTATTTTTGACAAAAATTTGTTTTGTTTTGCTACCTCCTCCCGCTACCCATGCTAGGACGATTTGGGAATCCGAGAAGATGTTGACAGCCTTGAATTCAACCTCTGTCAATCCCGTCAATATTTGTGGAAGGCACTTAAGAGCCAAATAAACTGATAATAGCTCGAGACAAGGAAGTGTTTTTCCCCTGAGAGGAGCCACCTTAGATTTTGCCCACAATAATGACGGGACAGTTTCTGAACCGGTGACGTAGACTGCAAACCCATAACATTGTGAACTTGCGTCACAAAAGATGTTGAGAGTTGAATTTGCTGATGCTTCAAAGCAGAAGCGTTGAAAAGATAAGTTTTTGAGGTCGTCGAGATCAGCACGAAGTTTCTCCCAATCTTCCTTTATATCTTGGTCAATAGAGTCATCCCAACTCATTTCTTTCTCCCATGTCCGCCTCATTAACAGACGTCCCCTTAAAGTTACAGGAAGGAAAAAGGAAAGAGGATCAAAGATTTTGTTTACTTGGGAGAGAAGATCTCGTTTTGATTCGACTGAGGTAAGGTCAAAGTCTGCTAATCTAAGGGTATCATTTTCGGGATGATAAAGATACCCCAAGACTTTTTCCTCATCACAATTATGAGAGGAAAGCATCTGATCGTCTTTGATTTGAGCTTTTAGATCAGGGTGGTTGGTGTTCCAGGAACACAAGTTGAACCCACCCTCCTTCATCCTTTCTACTGAGGCTGAATAGATGTCTCTCAAAACATCAGGGGATGAATGAGTGTAGATAAAATTATCCACATACAAGTTATTGACCAGAAGCCGAGAGACCAGATCGAATGAATATTTGCTTTTAATATGATGTCTTATTACGGCTCCTAAGATAAAAGGGGATACCGCAAGGCCAAAAATGATTGTCGCGTACCTATAAGTAACAAGTCTGCCATCTTCTTCCCAGAAGAAACAAAACTTGTTACGATCGCTTTCAAGTTTAAGATAGATCTGAAGAAAGGCTTTCGAGATGTCAGCGACAACCACATATTTGTTGGTCCTAAAGGAAAGAAGGAGACGAAGTAAAGGAACCAACAAGTCGATGCCTGGATAACAGGCTTGATTAAGAGAAGGAGCGCCTTTTGTTCTAAGGCTACAATTGAACACAGGCCTGATTTTCGTTGAAACCTGATCAGCCATCTTTATTACAGGCCTGTGGGGGATCCATATGTAACGATCGAACTCCTTCGGATCAACAGAGATGATTTCGATGATACCACATCTCAGCTGTTCCTTAAAAACATCAGTGTAAGCCTTATCAAGACCTTGATTGCTGAGACGATTTTTAACTCGTCTAAGCGTACTTAAAGCAATACGATAATTCGAAGGGACCTGATCCACTAATTCTGGGATCCATGGGATTTCAATATGGTATTTTCCATCGATAAATTGAATTGCATTGTGGAATTTAGAGATAAATTCCTTATCGATGGTACCATAATCCTTTTCCTTTTGAATACCCAAGGACTCCAAGCTGTACAGATATTGCAAACCCAGGTCGGCACTTATTTCATTTGAAGAAATGCTAAGAACGTCCGGGTAAGTAGGATGAGGGTCAATGATCGAGTTGACGAGATTAGGAGAAGCTTGGAATAGGTGTTTTGGCAGCGAGGAGACAGACATGGATAGTCATGAATCCCTCTGATTTGATTGTAAATCAAGAGTTGATGTTGAGGTCTGTTTTCTGCATAGAAAGGCTTGTTGATGAGGAAGTAGAAAAGAATTCACTGGGCCGAAAGGAACCAACCCAATGCAAGTTTAAATGGCACTACCTTCCAAACAATCGATAATTTGGAAGTTTTTCATATGACATAAAGTGTCAGTACCTAAAAGAAGGTCGATGTCATCGACCGAATCCCCATAAGGGCCCATAAAGGACTTGTCAGCCACATTATATTTTAACGAAATGCGACTAATGGCTGATGCTAACCCTTTAACCGCAAACCCAAAATCCAAAGAATGGTCAACCAGAACCGGGGTTCTGAAGAAGGAATCGCGGCAGCAATTTAAATCTAGGTCGACTAGGTACGATGCGCGCCCTTCTTCACCGATGAATGTTTTAATGGGATTTCGTGATTATGGTAATTGTTCACAGTTGAATTTCCGATTTTAGTAAGCAATTAGGGCCAGCATATGTTCTCTGTGATCCAAATCTATAAGAGAGCGAATAGAAACTGATTTCCTATTGTGCCTTGCTATTATGGTTATTGTGGGCAGAATATATGAGGCTAAAGATTGCCCAGTGTTAATGCAAAGATGATTACTAACATCAGCTTTATTTCCTTCATCAGCATTTTCTTGACGAGAATGCTCCCTGTTTTGATTAGTGGTTCCAGTGGAACAGAGAGCGGCTAGATGTTTTCGGCTCTTACATTTATAGCAAGGATACCATAAATTGAGTGTTTTAGCCGGGCATGTATCTGCTATGTGCTTTATGCTGGAACAGTTACAGCACATGTTTAATGCCACACATTTCTCCCTTTTTGATTTAGGGTTTACGTAGACCGTGCAGTCAGAGAGGTAATGGTCTCCATTTCACAGCTTACACTTGATTTCCCTTGAAGATTGATTCGAATTTGAATTAGAATTTGATTGAGGTTCAGAAGAGAAAGTATTTCTTTTTATAGAGAGCTACTACCTTTTGAAATGTTGAAAGTATTTCTCTTCTGATCAGAGGGTATCCTCTTCTCCCTTTTGAAGTTCCCTTTGGAAGAAGATGATTTAGTTGATGAGAATGAAGTTGAGGTCTAAGAGGTGCAAAACCTCAGCATTGATTGAATTATCTGATTATGCTCCTTAAAAATCAGATTAATTGACGGATATTGTTCCCTAGTCGCCAGCTTCAACTCTCTTAAAAATGAGTGAGGAAGTTTATCAACTAATATATGGCTGATTAATATGCAGCCAGAACTATCCTCTGGGAAGAGGTCAACCCCGAGCTCCTTGAGTTCTTTTAGATGAGCCCGAACCTTTAAAATAAAGGATCTGACTGTTTCAAGTTGCTTCCCGTCCAGAGGCGGAGATGAGTCCAGTTCATGGAAAATAGAATCAATAATGAAGGCCCTGTCCAAATAATGTTCTTTTAAAATGGACAAGGCAACTTCATAGTTCTCATCCGTACCCGTCAAAGGCTCAATGTCTCTGAGAGCATATCCCTTTAAATGGGACTTGAGATACTGCAACTTAACAGCTTGTGACAAGTCCCTCCTCCCCCCATACACATTATTGAACTCCTGCAGGAAGGAACGAAAGGAGTGCTTGTCCTTCTCGCCTGAAAAATCTCCGCATTTTAGGGCTGGGATCTTCTGGCTAAAAGGCTGCATGGGAAAAGACTTTGAGTGTTCACAGCATGTTTTGTTCGAATTTGAAGCTGTCTCTCATTATCAGAAAGGGCATCAGAAGATCTTCGAGACTTGATTTCATATCCATATTCGACTCTTAACAGTTAGAGAGCTTGAGCCACTTTTATGTAGTAAGCATCAGTAGCGGAAATCTCTTCGTCTAGAAGCGATTGGTCGAACTTGGTGTACTCAGCCCCTATTATTAGGTTTTCGATCAGAGTATCTTGAGTTTTAATGTCCGAGATAATCGAGGTCACCTTGTCGAAAATTGTTTTGATAACAACAGGGTCAATGAGGGTAGGTGACTCTGTATCATCACCTTTTTCAGGAAAATGTTTGCAGCATAGAGTAAGCTTTCTTCTTAAAACACCCCTTTTCATTCGAAGGGGACTCAGCTCACCCTGTAATGTTGCTTTTAAACTAGCTGTGTTTTCATCCGAAGAAGGCGCAGGTCTTCCATTTGTGAACTCCTATGTGACCTTTAAGTCTAAATCGTTTAATATATCTATTGTGAATAACTTATATTATATAAAGTATATAAACAACAGGCTACCAAAGCAATCTAAAAAGTTATAAAGCCAATTGAGCACACGTGAGGCAACACAAAGTTAATCGCGCACTTATAAGTTGACTGCGCACACGTGAAGCAACTACAAAGTCACATGACATGCGCAACTATAAAGTCAATTGCGCACGTATGAGTTGACTGCGCACACGTGAAGCAACTGCAAAGTCACTGCGCACCTATGAAGCAAACACAAAGTCAATTGCGCACGTATAAAGTGAACAGCGCAGGTGTGAAAACAAATGCGCACCTCTGAAATGAACTGCGCACGTTTAAAGTGAACAGCGCAGGTGTGAAAACAAATGCGCACCTCTGAAATGAACTGCGCACTTTAAAATTGAACAAACAGCGCAGGTGTGAAAACAAATGCGCACCTCTGAAATGAACTGCGCACGTTTAAAGTGAACAGCGCAGGTGTGGAAACAAATGCGCACTCTTAAAATGAACTGCGCACGTTTAAATTGAACAAACAGCGCAGGTGTGAAAACAAATGCGCACTCTTGAAATGAACTGCGCACATATGAAGTCGATATACCGCACCGCACCGCACCGTTTCGCACGCACCAGAACTGCACCGCACCGTTCCGCACTGCACCGCACCGCACCGTTTCGCACGCACCAGAACTGTACCGCACCGTTCCGCACAGCACCGCACCGTTTGAACCACTATGCGTTTACAACTCAACACTGCACAATAAAGATTGCTTAAGCAATGCAATATGCAAAACACCTTCGCAACTGCACAATAAAGATTTTATTAATATGCAATATGCAATATGTTGGTCCGGCGTTTGTGTTTTTAAGTAAAGCACAGTGTATAACGAACGACAGTTGACACAACCGTTTAAATAAATAAGCGAACCCAAGACATAAACTTACTCACTAGTTACTAAAGGCAATATTAATAAATTATTTATCAAATACGAAGAAATTTGGTATCTAATTCCAAATTAGCAAAAAACATACGAAAAAAGTTTCAAAATTGCAAAATTTCAAACTTAGCAAAAGAACATATGTCAATATTCAAATGTCAAATATTCAAAATGGCAAGAAATAAACTTGCAAAATTTTAAAGAAATTATTTTACTCAATTGCAATTGCAAAATTTGTAAGGAAACAATTTTCCAAAATATAAAAATTATGATGAGTAAAATACACATTTTTATGCATAGGTAGTTTAAAAGCAACTTAAACTGTGATAGATTTAAATTTACTTGAAATTACGAAGATGGAGAAATGCACCCTTAAATAAATATGAAAGGAAACAAAAACAACTTACTTGAGTAAAATCAGTAGACAGGTGACGGTAAGTGGTTAATTGATTGGAAAATTGTTTCCTTTCCACAGTTAGATTGAAGTTATTTCTTTCAATCAACAGTTAGTTAGAGGGTAAACTTCTTCACCTACGTAGGACTTGATTAATATACAGATACGACCGATACGAAACCACACAGTTTAAATCACAATTTAATTTGAATAGTTAACACTTGAAAAGCCATAAAATAATTTTGATCATGAAATTAAAGACTTCTTTACTCCCAATGAAAAAAATAAACAAAGCGAGAGAGTAAATATGATATTGGCAATAAATGGCGATATTCACGAAATCAAAAAAGCAAAGACGGAGATTCACAAATGGTAATCACGACACGAAGGCAAATAGGCAAAGACCGTGATTTTAGAAATTTCCATACCGAGTGAAATTTCTAGCCATTCTTATTCCTTTCAATTCTAAAGGAAACATCTCTCCATTTTTAACTCAAAACAAATGAATAACGCAATTAGCAAAAATTACCACTTTGAACATTCGACAAATAATTGAAAGTGAGAGTGTGACTTAATATTTGAGAGAGATACTAAAGATTAAATTTTAAAAATATATATATATATATATATATATATATATATATATATATATATATATATATATATATATTATATTATATATATATATATTATATAATATATATATAAATATATTATATATTATATAATATATATATATATTATATATTATATAATAATATATATACATATATATATTATATATATATTATATATATATATATAATATTATATATATATATATATTATATATATATATATATATATATATTATATATATTATATATATATATAATATATATATATATTCTATATATATATATATATATATAATATATATATAATTATATATATATGATTTTTTTTTCTTTTTTTTACAGTTGTCCACCACCACTCACGGGCAGAGCCTATTCAATGGAAAGGGGGGGGTTGGTTTTACCCAAAAAAAAAACGCCCCCCTTTTTCAAAAGGGAGTCAACAACTAATATAAATTACAGCAGTATGATGCACAGACCAGGCTTTAAGTGGGGGAGATTAATCAGCAGGAAACACAAAGATGAAGAGAGTTCCACAGAACAGATGTGGCAAGAAAAAAAGGAAGCACTGCAGCGAACTAGCCTGGAGTTACCCACATCAACACAAAACTATGCGCGGACACAGCACCCTATTCCTACGAGGGCGAGTAAGGTGGGCGTACGCGAGTTATAAGTGCCTCGAGGCACCTGCCGCTGGCGGTACCTATGAAAAGAAGATAAAGCACAACATCATCGCGCCGAAAAAGATAGAGGGTCCAGCAGAACTGGAAAAGTTCAGAACAGTTCTATAAGCCTTTTGCCCTTTGCCTCGACGCCTTCCAAAACCCGGGTGAAACCAGAGCCCCCCAGTATGAGAGCGTACTCCATACAAGGGCGGATGAGGCCTTTATAGCTGGAGCAACTGAGAAGAGAAAAAAAAGTCTCGCAGCTTAAACAGAACTCCCAGTTTCTTTGAAGGCTGCCCTAGCAACCGTTGTGATGTGAGCTTTCCAGACATTTTTTTGTTTATGTTAGGCCAAGGATGTTAATATTTGTAACAGGGAGACGAGAGAACCGTCAAAAGAGATAGGAAAGTTGGAAAGGTGTCTTAGAGAGGAGAGATTTGTAGAAAGTTGATTTTTAAAGATTTGGAATGTCCAAAAGGTTGAGACGAACCCCCCGGAAAATTTCTATCAGATCAAGCGAGAATAGAATCGGAAAGATTAAGACGGGAGGCAATATTCTAGAAGTAAAAGAATGAGCAGAATTGAAATGAGTTGAAGAATGAATGGTCGAGTCATCGACATAGAGTGAATAGAGTTTAGATGTGCAGGTGGAGAAGATCATTAATGAAAGTAGGAATAAAGTAGGAAGAGATAAGACAGAATCCTGAGGAACACCACTATTGATGATTGACAGGAAAAGAAGTCGCCCCATCCACAACAGCCGAATTGAGCGATTTGAAAGGAAACTAGACATAAGTAAGCAAAAAAAAGGAGAGAGGGAGGAAACCCAAAGGAGGGGAGCTTGGGAGCAGTGACGCGTGCCATAACCCGTCAAATGCTTTGGATATGTCCAAGCGCCACCACGCAAGTCTCCCGTAGTTCCTAAGGGCGGAAAACCATAAATCATTAAGATAGGAAAGTATATCGCCAGTAGCCCTCGAGCGCCGAAAGCCGTACTGGCGATCGGAAAGAAGTGAAAGAGATTCCAGATGATCTCTAAGAAATGAAGTGAGAAGAGTTTTCAAAGATCTTAGATAGAATGCCAAGTAAGAGCTATAGGGCGATAGTTAGAGTTAGGATCAGAATGGGCTTCCTTTTTTCGGGATAGGTTGGACATGAGCGTGCTTCCAACACTTGAGGGAAAAGTGTTAGTATTGAGACAAAGAGACATATAGTTGAACGAGGGGTGGGATCAGCACGGAAGCATCACTCTCAAAACTCGGGGAGGAATGCCATTCCGGGCCACCCGCCTTCATAACGTTCGTAGATTCAGGCAGCCTATGCACCGATCGAATGTACTCACCAGCAAGGCATAAAAACCCCTGAGAGGAGAGGGAGAGGATGAGGAATGCCAGAATCGTCCAGGGTTGGGTTAGAGGAAAATAGAGGCCGAAGAGATTGGAATTTTCAGTTGGAGAATTAGCAACTAGAACCATCAGAGCGAATAAGAGGAGGCAAAGACAGTTTACAGAATTTGTTAGAGATGTTTTTGGCAAGAGGCCAGAAAGATTTGTCAGTAGGAAAGACCCAGGAGGTTAGCGCACTTTCGTTTGATGAAAGCCCGCTTTGCTCGTCGAAGAGTATCACTGAACGGTTTCTAGCAGAATGAAAATTGGCAAGAGTGATAGGAGAACGAGAATTTTTTCCACTCCCGATACACACTGTCTCTAGCCTGAATGGCCAGATAACAGCACGAACGAACCATGGATTATGAGGAGAAAAGATTTAGTCGAAGAAGAATGAACTGCTCATCCCATAAACGATTACAGCTCCCACCTTATCGTCAGAAGTCGAAGCGTCTCCAGAGAACAAAGCAGTTCATTCACAATTATAGTTAGCGTAGAAGCTACGCAAGGCCCCCCAATCGGCCCGATCAAACGTGCCAGAAAAAACGAGTAGGGCAGGATGGACTGTTGGAGAGAAAGTATTAAACTTAAGCGATATAAGGTTGTGGTCAGATTTTACCGATTAGGACGAAAGTGGTAGATATTTTTAAGAGAGAAGGATAATCGGTAACAAGGTCAGTGTTGTTCAATAATTGTTGGACGATCCGGATGTGGTGGGATTCTTCTAATTAGTTGCTCCCAGATCGTTGAGAAGCATGTCGGCTCCTCCCCACACTAAATCGGTATGAGAGGACCCACAACCATTCAGTGGTTGTGTACATTGAAGTCCGCTAAATAAGAGGACTCAGTATTTGATGAGAGTAAATTGCAATTTCCTGGTATCAAACTAGTAGAGCGTTAACAAAAGCCATGAACATCTGTTGTATTGCGAAAACAGTAGCAGAAGCACAAGTTTATTGTAGTAGAAGGAAGAAAGATTTAAGGCCACAGAACATCGAAGTTAGGAGATTCGAGAATTCTCGAGCCTGTTTAGCAGGAAGTGTTTATGTTACATACGGCACAACCTCCACCCTTAAAGACGAAAATTATGACATAAGTTATAGTTTGAATACATTAAACGAGTTAGAGGACTGAATTCTTAGCCATCTGTGTCTCAGACAGGAGCAAAATGTTAGGGTTAGAGTTAAAGAGGTGGTATTCCACGGATGCATGAATTAGAGTTTAAGCCGGCGCGATGTTAGTAAAAGTCTATAGAAATCGCCGCGCCTGTTGCAAAACTGGCTCATTACACCACTTACATCCTCATCATAGTGCACAGACCTTCGACACATCACTCAAAAAAAAAGTTAAATTAAATCACACTAATATGTATCATACCGTAAATGTTAAAACGATAAAACCGTGTTTATAATAAATATGAAATATATAAAAATTTAATAAGCTTTAAAATCCTCGCAACACGTCGCACACACCACAAATTTTACGAAAAAAAAAATTTTACAATTATTCAACATAAAACTGTTATGTATAAATTAAAATAATAATTGACTAAAAACGTAGGTGCTGTGTTAAAACCCGTTTTAAATTTAAGGGCATGATCCAATATTTTAGATTTTGGGACCCCATTTTAGCCCCCACCTGAAAATGGACATCAAATTCGGATTATCAGCCGATTTTGACCCTCTAAACACCAAACTGTAGCTTTTTTTTTTGCCCTCTAAAACGTTGTTTTCGGTGTTTTTCTGTGTCTGATCATTTTTTCAAGAATTTTCAAATTTTCAAAACCCATGTTTTTTGACATTTTTCGTATTCAACTTCCAGAATTTTTTTCGAAATGACTTCAAACTTGAAATATGCATAGATGGGTCCATTACCTACAAAATGCACTGATTATTTTTTCGATTTTTTGAGTTTTGTGCTCAGCGTTGTCCAATTTCCAAACCCACTTTT
>JABUQX010093270.1:10000-30000 GCA_015478945.1 Trachelipus rathkii | reverse complement strand
AGACCCTCCCCGGAGGGGGTGGAATTAGTCCTACCCCTGTAGTTTCCCCGGAAGGCCGAGAGACCCCGAATCCTGCCATCTCGGTGCGGTATAGCCTTGGGGTATTCTTTAGTAAAAAAAAAAAAAAAAAAAAAATTTAATAGAAAGTCTTTTTATTTTAACGAAGTAACCAATAAAAGGTCTCTAAAATAAGGCCTTCTAATTCTTATACTATAAATTATTAACAATAATTTTTTTTTTTAAATTTTTTTTACCCATTTTCTGTAAAATGTGAATTTTACCCAGGATTCCAAAATGTTTCCCTTTCGGCTGTAGCTTATTGTAGTTTTTGAGATATAGTATATATATATTTTTTTTTTTTTTTTTTTTTTTTTTTTTTTTTTTTTTTTTTTTTACATTTCCAATGCAAACTTTGGACCAGCATTCCAGCTATGTATTCCGTTTTACTGTAGCATTAATAGTTTTTAAGATATACATATGACGGCTATAACAGACGCTGACCATATATATATATATATAATTATATAATATATATATATATATATATATATATATAATATATATATATATATATATTATATATATATACGCTATATTATATATATATATATATATATATATGTGAAACCTAAAAAAGCTCCAGCGAAAAAGGAATACATTTTTATAATCCTGGTAAAATTTTAGTAGGAAAATTGTAAAAAAAAAAATAATAAAAAAATTTTGTTAAATAATTATAGTAATATGATTAGAGAGCCTATTTAGAGACCTTTTATTGGTTACTCGTTAAAATAAATAGACTTTATTAAATTTTGTTTTTTGTTTTTTTACTAAAGAATAACCCAAGGGTATACCGCACGGATGGCAGGAGTCGGGGTCTCTCGCCTTCCGGGGAACTACGGGGGGGAGGGTATCCGGAACCCCCGCTCTTTGGTATTTTGGGTGTCGCGGGGGTCCCTCCGCCCCTCCCTACGGGGTTGGAAAACGTCCCGCGCCACCTGTGTTCCCCCATCCGGCTCGAGCCGCGCCTACATTGCCGTGTAATACCTTTACACAGGGTGCGGAGCCGGCAAATTTTTTTTCCGGTTCCGGCTCCAGCATTTTAAAATTACCCGGCTCCGAACTCCGGCTCCAGCCATTTTAAAATTAACCCGGCTCCACTCCGGCTCCGGCTCCAGCATTTTTAAAATTACCAGACTCGACTCCGCTCCGGCAATTTTAAAAATTGTTCGGCTACCGAACTCCGGCTTCCACGGCTCCGACCCTAGTTAATAAATTCTTTTTCCATTTACAGTCATGAAATCATTAATTCTGATACAAAATTTTAAGGGTATGATGAAATTAAATGTTTTTTAATGACATCTTTATTAACTTAGAAATTTAAACTTAGAAAATATTTTATAGAAAATATAATTTTAAAAAATACAGAAAAGGAATCATTTCACTTTCTTCCTAAATTTTAAAATATATTATAAGTAATGTTTGAACGTACAGTTACGTAATATAATTTTATTATTTTTTTTCCTAAAAAGAATAAAAATCATATTTTAGATTCATCTTAAAGTTTAAAATAATTCCTCGTTGAACTATGAGCCTGAACATATATAACATAATTTTATTCAAAACAGATTTTATATATGAATATATATATATATACCGTGTATATATATATATATATATATATATATATATATATATATATATATATATATATATATATATATATATTTATATTTTATCTTTTTTTATATATTATAATATATATATATATATATATATATATATATATATAATTCAATTTCTTCCTAACTTTTAAAATAATTTCTCTTTGAACAGCCCGACCATATGTAATATAAATTTATTCAAAACAATTGTTCTTAAAAAATAAAACCATGAATAAAATCCCCCTTTAGCGATGTCCTTAGATCCGATTTTATTATTTTTAAAGCAGAAAATAAGATCTCAACATTCACTTGAATAGGAGGCAAGCTGTATTTATGCAAGCGGCTCTTGGCAAAAAAATTTTAGGATTGCAATTGATTGCCTTCTTTAACTGATAACTTTGATTTCGCGGTCGATTTTCCATTATTCCATCTAAATGACATGGAAATTCTACCTTTAATTTTCCTAGAAGATATTTGGTTGAGTATCTTTTTAACTAAGTAGATTGTCCCTTTTTAGTTTTTTTCCAAATCGCTTTTCTGCAATGCTCCAATTTTTCCCATTATCTGGCAAATTTGACTTCTTCATCTTCATCTGACAAAATTCTACAAGCGAGGATTCCTGAAACTGCTGAACTATCTGACTCCGGCCCAGATTGCTGTTCGATAGCGTTATTCATTTTAAGTCCTAGTTCACAAAGAACACTCCTAGCTTTAAATATCAGATCTTCAGTTCTGGGAAAGATTCTAAACAAAGATTGTCGACAAAAATATTTTATTTTCAGTTAACATTCTTTCCTTTCTTTTCAATGGAATTTATTTGTGATTTGCTAAATCCGTTCTCTATACAAAAAATTTATTTACAGTCAGTCTTCTTGATTGAATATTTTTTGTTGTAAAGTATGGGTGTTTTAATAATTCTTCGAGGGTTTCTATTTGTTCCCACTGAATGTGCTTTGATCTTCGTCCACATATATAAAATTATTGACAAAATAATTTAGATTTGCCCATGTGTAAGTATCCATTTTTAATTGCACAAAGCGTCCCTTTATGCAATTTTTAAGCTTATTTTTTGTTTATTTTTTCTTCTAGAACTATTTACAAATATTTTTCCAGTCTAAAGGGACTTCCAGTTTCTAAGCCATGTCTCCACAACAGTGCTTTAAATCCTGGTCATGCAAAGAAAACTAATGGGTCTCTATCTTTATCAACTATTAAAATCAATTGTATTTTGAATTTGTCACTTAACATAGACAGAACAAGTTTATGGCAACTGAAAAAGTTTCCAACTTTAAGTCTGATTTTTGAAATTAAAGGTTTTTATCCTGATTACCTTTAGCTTCACCTTTCTTTTTAACAATTTCAAGAAATGTCTGGATGATAGCGTTTTAAATGTCTCATTAATTTAAAGGATCCAATAGATGTAATTGTGACCCCAATGAGTAACTGGTAGTTAGGTAGACTCTTTTTTGTGCATGATCGAACTGACTGTTTCCCATCAACTGTGTTAACTATTTTATATAAAAATATAAAGTATTTTTATCGATCAGAGTGAGTAATATATTCAAATACATGAGGTGTTTTCGATTTTGGTTTAGTTGACACAATATTTTTCTAACGATATTAAACTTAATTAATTAAAGTTATCTATAGAAGTACCGAACCTTTTTTATTATTGAATAATAAATATACATAATCAAATTTCTGGAAAAAAGAGAATATATATATATATATATATATATATATATATATATATAAATTATATAAATATATATATATTATTTAATATATATATATAATATATATATATATATATATATATATATATAATTGAAATATTGGAATATAAGAATTAGTGATCTCCTAATTATTAGATATATATATATATATATATAATATAATTATATATTATCATATATTATATAATATATATATATATTATATATATATTATATATATATCATATATATCTATTATATTATCATTTTTAACACCGTAGTAAAATTAAATGTGGAAGTGCAGTCGGAAGAGGAAGGGGAGAGAGAGAGGAGGAGAGAGAGAGAGCCGGAGCAGCCTCTTTTTTTTGCTGCTCCCGACTCCGGTTGCTCCGGCTCAGGTCCCCCTAAAGTTTCGCCTCCAGACCCCGGCTCCGAGCTCCAGATCCCAAATTTTTTGCTTTGCATGGGCTCCAGTCCCCCCAAAATAGTTTCGCCTATCGCTTTTACTCCGGCTCTTTGCAACTCCTTGCGGCTCCGCGGCTCCGGCTACGCGGCTCCGCGAGGCATATACATATATAATATATAATATATATATATTATATATATATATATACATAAATATATATATATATATATATATATATATATATATATAATATATATATATATTATATATATTTATTATATATATATATACTATTCCCCTGCTCCTAAAAGATATATTTATTTTTATTATTTTTTTTTTTTACATTTTCCTAACTAAATTTTCCAAGGATTCAAGTGTTCCTTTTCCGCTGTGTATTGTGTTTTGCGCGATTTTTTATTTTTATTATATTTATATTACTTTTTTATTTTTTTTTATTATTATATATTTTCCAAAAAATATTTATTTTATATATATAGGACAGATTCCAAACAATGTATTCCTTTTTGCTTTAGCTATTGTAGTTTTTGAGAATATGGATCAGAGAGAAGAAGAGAGAGTTGTGGTTTTTTAACTATCCATGTATTATTTTTTTATATATATATATATATATATATATATATATATATATATATATATATATTATTATAGATATATATATATATAAAATATATAATATATATATATATATATATAATATATATATATATATAATGATATAATTTTATCCGCTGTCCAATGAAGCTGGTCAATTTTTTTCCATAGTTACGTTATCTGTACAAAATGTATGTATTTAATTATATAACTAGTTGTATTATTGTTTATTGAAACTATGGAGTGAAATAAATTATATGATAATTTAAGTTTGATTACTTTAAATAGAGATATAGTTACGTTATTTTGATTCATGATTAGTATCATAGATTTCAGCTTTTTTTTTTTATATTTAAGAAAAATTTTACGCGCTCAGTCAGTAGTGCGCTTATAATTAAAAGAGAATTTTTAGTTTTGTTTTATTATATTTACCCAATGTGTTCGGTTTATGGAATCTATTGCGATAAATGGACCTGGGGATGAATAAAAGACTATATATATATATATATATATATATTATATATATAATATTATATATTTATATATATATTATATTTATATATATATACTGTATATTAAAAAAATATATATATATATATATATATATATATATATATAAGTATATATAGCCCTTGTTGTTTTTTATGAACTAGATCAGATTCAAGCTTCTTTAACTATTTTATAGCATAATGAAAACTAACATGATTATAGGTAATTAGAGACGGACAATGATTCAAAGTTCGAAATATTTTTTTATTTTTTCATTTATTTAAATTAATGAAATATATTGACACCTTACCAGAAAAACCAATTAATATCTGGAATGCCAGCATATAAAGCTTATTAACAAATTGGGTAAAAATAAAAATCAAAAAAATAAAATAAAAAATTAAAATATCTCGAAAAGTACGACACTTACAGAAAAAACAAATATTTTTGATTATTGGAATCGCAAATATAAAGCTCTTACAAATGTAATAAATACTAGAGGGATGGAGGCCGACGGGGGAAGGGGGGGGAAACGTTTTCCATACCCCGTAGGGGAGGTGCGGACGATCAGGGACACAAATACCAAAGACGGCGGAAGGTTCCGGAGACCACTCCCGGAGGGGGAGAGAGATATATATAACCCTGTTCGTATACCCCAGAGGCCGAGAGGACCAACCGACCTCCCTGCCATCTTTGCGGTTTACCCTTGGGTATTCCTTTAAAGATTAAAAAAAATTTTAAGAAGAGAGTCGTAAAACTATATATTTTTTGAATCATGTCGTCAACCACTTAAATTGATTCGTTTAGGATCATTACTTAATTTTTAAACCGAAAAATAGAAAAACTGACGAGTCGTAAAACATAATATATATATAATATATTAATATATATATATATATATATATTATATATATAATATATATATATATATATATATTATATATATATATATATATATATATATATATATATATATAGGTCAGACTATACTTTAGTGGACGCATTGGAATCAGCGGAAAATTTTAGACAGGGAAAAGAGTAAAATAAATGAAAAATTAGTATAAAAAAAAATCATTTGTATAAATTTAAAAGTAGTCCTCGATAACTATCTTTTAAAAAGACGGCTTCAATGTATTAATAGAAATGGTGTGAAGTTAAATCATGAAAAGTAGTTTTTTGTTGTGAAAGTAAGAGAAATTAATGAATAAAAATAAATACAGTATATAAATTCTGTATTAGCTTCGTTGGTGAAACGCAAGCATGCTTTAAACGACTTAATAAAATTAATAGGTAATAAGCAAGAATTACTCGGATTCTTCCAATTCGAAGATTTGTTAAAAGACAGTGAAAAAATATGTAAAAAATGCGGACGAACATGTGCAGTGTACATGAAAGGTAGATTTTTTTTTTTTTTTTTAAATGTAATAGAAGGAAATGTTATTTGAAATGCTCTTTAGTTGGCAAAAATTAGTTTTTGTTATTTTCGCGTTAGCGTGTTGAAAACGTTTTGCAAATAATATACATTTTTTTTTAATTGACATTACAGCGCCCAAACGCAATTTATGCTTGGATTATCCCCAAATACCGTTACAAAAGGTAAAAAAATTATTTATCCGAAGGAAACCAACATCACCCCGCAAAGATAAGGAGTCGGGCTCTTTCGGCCTCCCGGTAGACGACGGGGGACTTCGTCCCCCTCTCTGTCCCCCGTCGTCTCGAGCCCCCTAAATGACAAAAAAAAATTATATTTTCCCTGTCTAAAATTTTCCGCTGATGCCAAATATATAATTTGTTTA
The DNA here is from genome assembly GCA_015478945.1 of Trachelipus rathkii. Lineage (NCBI taxonomy): Eukaryota > Metazoa > Arthropoda > Malacostraca > Isopoda > Trachelipodidae > Trachelipus > Trachelipus rathkii. Next base: position 23,321 of record JABUQX010093270.1, on the reverse strand, counting down.
AGTGAAGGAGTTGCCGTTCTTAGTTACATGCGTACACTAAAATATAGTCTGGCAGCATAGCAGCAGCAGGTATATACTTATGATATATATATATATATATATATAAATATATATATAAAATGTTCTAAACCCCAATACATAAGGTTGTTAAGCTATATATATATATATATATATATATATAAGGTATATATATATATATATCCTAAAGAAAGGAAAGTTCTATCCATACCGATTGCATGGATCCGAACACATTTTTATTTGATAAGTCAAAATAAAACAGAGTTGCAATAAAGATATTTCACAAAAAAAAAAAAAAAAAACGTTAAGTAACCTAAGGTACTTAACCTAACCAAACTTATATTAGTGTATAATTTATTTCACTTTCAATGTTTTAATAAACAAATTCACAACTAAACATGCTGTAATAAAGTTAAATAAATGCATAGGAAAAAAAAAAGAAAATATTTGCCAGATAGGCCACTGACCTCTGATAACACTGGCCAACAAAAAAATTTTTTTTTTGCTGCCAAGGATATTTTATCGAATATATAGTATATCGGGTGTGCTGATTTTCAGAAATGAGATTAGTTTCTTCAAGATTGGCCTTCTTAGTTCTTGGTGATAATAGTGTTCCAATATTATACCTATACAAATATTCCTTTTAATGCATATTTTTTACAGTAATATTGTTTTATTTCTTTTTAAAGGGCTTACCTTTATATATACTTTATTTTTTTCTATTTTCGGAACACTATGAAAGATTTCAATAAGAGAGTCATATTTGAATGTAACCCCAATGTATCTTAAAGCTGCATCCAGAATATTGCCAGGAGAACCAAAAAGAGAAGCGAAAATGAGTCGTATTAACTTTGTGAAGCAAGTATTATCGGGCATACTTTTGAATGAAAACTCGGAGAACAGAAGATAAGTCTTGGGCTCCCCATATGGTCTGTAAAACGTGGGTACCAAAATCTACGTCAGTGGAAAAATGGACGAAGAAAGGGTATTGTTAAAACTTGGTGTGCCTATGGTATGGCGGAGCCAAAGAATCACCACAGCTAGTGACTGTTATTTTCGTTTGGTTAATGTGAAAGGTATCAACGTTACAAGAAACGTAAATTTGAGTAACTGATTTGGAATTAGCAGCAAGGATCTGTACCACACCTGACGATGTCCCCATCCCAGTGTTCACTACACTCCCAGACCTAGCATTGTCTGATGAAGATATCCAGGATTTGGTGCACCCGTGCAGATAGTGGTAGTGAATATGAAGAAAGTACTTCTACACAGCAACAGTTCTCCCAGAGATCAATGATTTAGTACGAGAGTTAAGTCTCTCCAAGCAAGATTCTGAGCTTTTAGCATCTAGACTAAGTGAAAAGAACTGTCTCAAGGCCGAATGTAAAATAACTTTTTTTTCGGACAAGAGAGGTAGTACTTCTTCCATATTTCATTGAAGGAGAAGAAGACCTAGTATACTGTAGGAACATCCCTGGACTCCTACTCCAAATGGGGTTACCTAAATACCGACTAGAAGATTGGCGATTGTTTATGGATAGTTCAACGAGAAGCTTGAAGTGTGTTTTATTGAAACAATGGCAATAGCAACAGTTATGCATCGATTCCAATAGGTCACTCCACACAAAACTGAGAGGAATATGAAAATATAAGAATGATCTTGCAGAAGCTTAGATATAATGAACACCAGTTGATTTGAAGATAGTCAACATCTTACTTTGGCAGCAAAGCGGATATACTCAAAGCTGGAATCTTTAGCGGCCCTCAAATTCGCCAAATCATCAAGGATGACAATTTCTTTTCGTAAATTCCATGACTGATATTGAAGGATCTGCCTGGAAAGTTTTCATAGCAACCATAAATCTGCTCAACGTGTAACCCCGCATGAAAATAGTGCTTCTGACTAAAAATTTGAATGCTATTATAGAGCATAAAAGTTCCACTTTACATGGTTTCACCAGGATCGGTTTCCGGATAATTCAGGATGTTATAGTGAGAACAAGGGGGAAGAGATTCCACTCAAGATATCATGGTGATAGCTAAAGATACCAAGTGAAGATGGATACACACATGATGGCAATGCAGAATATTGTTGGAGCCTTCAACGTGATTGTCCACATTCTGCACACAGAAGACAATCATATAGACAGCGATTTGTAATGCATTAATTGTAATTTCATTGTACTGAATTGTGAAGTCGTTTTAATCTGCAGCATTTAGACATGTACTGATACTGATAAGCATGGAATGCGTGTTTATTGTGAATTACGTTACAACCTTAACATAAATTGCCAGCTATTAATGTATTTTTGTACTCACCCTGTATTCCTAAAACTAGAGCTAATCTAGAAAACGGATGCAGCTGACATGAGGCATTTTTGAACTAGGGCAACAAGTTACCCATAAATGACCTTCAAATGTTTTGCCGCAAAATCTTTGTTGGCCAGTGATAATGTATATTAACAATGAAAAAATTGACTTCGGCTACATTAGCCACACAGATAATGGACATGAGCATATATATATATATATATATATATATATATATATATATATATATATATATATATATATATATATATATATATATATATATATAATATATATAACGATTCGTTCAGCAAATTAAATTCCTGGGATTTAGACGAATGTTATAATCCTTCTTTAAAAAATAATTTAATTTATTTTGATAATGGAAATTGTATGAATAACGGTATCTGTATAATTGTTTTCGTAATGCGTGGTGATATATTTATAGATAGCATATATATAATTTTATAGTAGTATTGCAGAGGTTCTGTTTCACTCATTAAATTATTGTCAAATATCGTTTGCGCTGGCGCCTCTCTCTCAATTTACAATGTAAAGGTTAGCTAGATAGATCTCTGAAAGTTTCATGTAGAGCTGTTGAATGTTAAGTAACAATAAAATATGCTTTATTCATTATATCGTTAGGAAAAAGATCTCTTACTTGCACATACTTTACTGGTAAAATTTTAGTAAAGAAAATGTAAAAAAAAAAAAATTATTGTTAATTATATTTTATTATAGTAATATGAGTAAAAAACCATTTTAAACACTTTTTATACGCTTTCACCGTAATATTATGATACATTTAGTAAATTTTGCTTTTTTTAACTTACAAAGAATGCCCCTGGCAGGAGCACAGAACACATAGTAGAGTCGGTTCGGCTGGGGAACTACGGGTAGGACCACCCTCCGGAGGTTCCTTCGAACCCCCGTCGGTATTTGGGTGTCGTGCCCTCCATTCCTTCCACTACGGGCGCGGAAAACGTCCCCAAAGCCCCCTTCTTCTGCTCGAGCCCTAGTATCGCCGTAATACCTTACAAATAATATATATATATATACATGTCCCATTACCCCCCAAAAATAAAATAGCCAATTTTTTTCTTTTTAGTTTTTTCTTTTTTAATATTTTGCTAACTAAAAATTTTAATTCAAGGATTCCAAAAAATGTATTCCTTTTCCCTGTAGCTATTGTAGTTTTTGAGATATGATTTTCATTACCAAAAACTAAAATAAAAAAAATAAATATTAAGAAATATAAAAGCAAACAAAACATTAAATTATAAACAACAATCAACTTCTGACGATCACCATTAACAAAAAACTAAAAAGCATTTTAAAAATACAATAATAACAGTGAAGCTCCTTTCTTTCTTATTTTTATAAAATTCGTAATAAATACCAGGAGCACCAACATTATTTAAGGAAATAAATTTTCAGTCAATTGAAGAGGAACAGCACCTATATATATATATAAAGAGAGATATAAAGAGCAAAGATATATATAGATATATATATAGTATATATATGTTGGATAAGTGTTATATATATATATAGTGGCAGGAGAGGTATATGGTTATATATATATATATATATATATATATATATAGTGGTTATTATATATATATATATATATATATATTATATTATTATATATATATATATATATATATTTTTTCTTGAACATGTCGTGGGAGTTGATCACATTGAAAACAGCTGGGGAAGGAAGAAGTGTGAGAAGAAATCAAGTGGAAGGTTGGAAAGAGACTAAAGAAGATTAAAACTCTAGGAGAGCTACTGATTACTAAAGCATTAATTGAAGCCATTTTATTGTTTAGAAGTGAAGAAGAAATTTTACCAAACTAAATAACATATTTAAAAAATTTATTGGATCAAATATTTAGAAATTAAAATCAAAATAATAATTAAGTCAAAATTAATATTTAAAACTTTAGAGGAGCTACAAAATTTTCTATTCCAGTCCGATAATATGATTTTCGCTAAAATATTCTGTGAAGGAAGAAAAATTTGGAATTAGTTATTTTAAATTATAATTTTGGATTACAAATAATTACATCTACTTCTGGGTAATATTTGGTCGATAATGGATAAAGTATTCATCCGCAGTCAAGGGAAGAAAAAAGTCTTTTCATGGCATTATAATAATAATGATAACGATGAAGATTGATGATTGATTATTCGATTGAGGTTTGAAGATTGTTTCTTCGCATGGTTATATGGCGACAGAGCTAGCAACCCGGAAGTCCCTTTCTTTGCTGCATCAATTTTGACCAGCGTTGGTACATTCCTGCTGTGTTATAAGCAAGCTCCTCCAGCAAAGCCCATGGCGAAGGCGAGCTAGAGGCCTGATGAGAAGATGCTAGTTCTACTGGAAAGGGGCGAAACCCACCTGAGGTCAAAAAGCTGATAACCTGAGACCGGCATCCAAACCGTTGGGTGCCGAGAAATGACTTTCTGGAATGTTCTAGGGTTGTGAGTTTCGGGCCAGAAGGAGAAGACGCTGGACCAACTGACAGGGCAAAAGCTCTTCCTGGGAGTTGTTATATATATATAGCAGCATATACATATAGTATATATATATATATTATGAGTTATATATATATATATATATATATATATATATATATATATATATATATATATATATATATATATATGTATATATATATATATATATGGTTTATATATGTATTTCTATTAATAAAGGTAAAACGGCAAGTCATTTTTTCAATCGATATCTCAAAACCAGCAATAGCTAGGAAAAGGAATACAGTATTGTTGGAATGATGGTCCAATTGGTGCGGAAAATGTATAAAAAAAAAAAATCATATCTCAAAAACTAGCTACAGCTTGAAAAGGAATAAAGATGTTTATGTGAATTTGTTAAATTTCAGATTAGGAAAATGTAAAAAAAAAATAATAATAGGTAGGATAAATAAATAAAAAATATTGGCTATTTTTTTAGAGCAGGGGACATAATATATAGCAAAAGTTGAGTTATATATATATATATGGCGGTATATATATATATATGCAAAGAGTGGTTATATATATATATATATATATATATTATATATATATATATATATATATATAGCAGTACTTTGTGTATATATATATATATATATCTATATATCCATATATTCTATCCTCTCCTAATCAGAATGAGACACCAACGTCAGCGGAAAATGTGTTCATTGACGGCCAAGTAGAAACTGTTCCACCTACAGAATCTACTTTTGCTGACCTATTATATAAATTTAGAGAAGCTGAATGTACCTATGGAACAAGGTATATTTATAGGTGACAAAAAGTTGTTTTTTTCTGTTTAACTTCTGCATAAATCATGAAGGCTGCACTGAAGGTAAGATCCTCAGAGTTTAAAGTGGTTTTTAGCTATCTGGGAATCTGGGAATGATGGTGGATATCTATAAAAACAAACAAAATTATGAAAATTAAGAGTTCTTTTGGTTACTTCACGATGTAATCAACAACAGGTTAGTACTAACCTGGAGAGGCATTGTTCAGAGGTAGCACGGAATCCGTCGAGACAAGAAAAGATGAAAATTTATTTCGAATTTACTTCTTTATATTCTTTAATGCAGAAGACAAAGTAGTTCCCTGTAAGATTTGTATGAGCATTTGTCGGAATAACAAACATTCTGTATCAGAGTTCAAATGGAAGATTGATACCAAATATACTGACTTGCCTATGTGCATGATGTATATAAAACAAAGAACCTGTACATTCCTGTTCTCCCTATTAGAGCTAACTAAAAGTTAATGTTGGGCATGTGCAGAGAGGAAATACAAACTCTTGAATTATGCCGAAAAAGCAGTCTCGAAATTCAAGATGAAATCGTTGCAGGAAAATAAATTTTACTGGTAAGACACACGGAATATCAGGAAGCTACGGCTTCATCACAGCTCATGCACGTATGGAAATGCATAACCTTACTGTTTACAGGCAGATGGGTCTTCGTTGTGAAAGACGGGGAAAATTCTCACCAAACTGGTCAATATTTGGGTTAATTGGCAGATGAGATAGCCGAATTCGGTAAGGGGTCCTACGGTGATGGTTATATACTCGTTTATACATAGGGCCGAAGAACTATGTTGCAAGAAACACAAATGATAGTAAATTACGAAAATAGGATGAAAATTGATTTAGTGAAGTTAGAAAGTCATGAATGAGTTAGGTAACCAAAATCATCTCGAGAAACACAATGAATGTTTTAAAGGTAGATGTTACAATTACCACAGTAGACCAGATCCGTTCTACTCAAGGTGAGTGAATGGTTCATCGTTCGGTGTATAATAATAAAAATACAGGCCTGATTCTTTCAACTTTTACTCTTTAAACATAAATTTAGGATTTAATTTAACAAAGTATTTGAAAAAATGCATAAAAATATAAATTTCTTAAGAAATATGCAAATTCAATTTTTACCTTGGATTTGAATTTCTACTCTAAAAATTGTAATATACCCGTAGTTGTTTTTAGTAAAGATTACTGATCATTAGTTGAAAAAAACCTGTTCACAGTGTGGTCTGGTTTTAAATAATTATTATATTAAGTGATATTGACGAAATGACAAATTTATCGAATATAAATTTAACCAGGTTTTAAGTGATGGCCCAGACAAATAAAATTGGAGAATTTCCAGATTAAATCTGGAAAATTGTATACTGCAGGGGTAACGAACTTTCTTGCTCTTGACATTGACTTTTTCCACAATAAAAATACTAAAATAATTATATACACTTTAAAAAACATGTCTACATATACATATACAGGTTTAAGCCAATTAAAAAACTTAGTACTGGAGGACCAAATATGACGGTAGAAATTGACGACTTACTTAGCAATGCGTAAATATAATAAAGGGAGGTTATTCCATAAACAATGGATATTTGGAGGAATTTGTAGGGGGACCTAAGAACTTTTTTTTATGTGCAGTACCAAATAAAAAAGAAGAGACTTTAGTGGATTGCATCAAAAAAATACATATGTGCAGGATCCACTATTATTACCGATTGTTGGGCTTCTTGTGCAAATATTGCAAAACCTACCAGGTTATTCTTTTCAACATTTAACTGTAAATCACAGCAAAAACTTTGTGAACCCTCAAACTGGATTTTATACTCAAATAAAGAAGCAGTTTGTAGCGTTTTCAAATATTAAAAATCAAAAACACCAAGGTACAGTACAGTAAAGACGTTGTTGGATTCATATCTGAGTTTATTTATTTGACGAAAATGAAACGGAAAAAAATTTTCATAATGATTTTAAAGGATATAGCTAATTTCTATAAATGTTTTAAATATATATACCGCCAATCGACTCCTACTGAGGCAGCTTATATATAATATAATATATAATATTATATATATATATATATATATATATAATATATATATATATATATATATATATATATATATATAATATATATATATATATCGTGCACCTCCAATAACGGCGTAATTGGACCGGACCCTCGCCGGTAAGTGACAAGGTTTTTTTTGTGCTTCGCTAGTGTATGCAAGCAAAACTACGTACTATGTACTAATATACATTAAGTGTGCAATAACAGTACCTATAAAACAATGGTAGAAAGGGAAATTTACAATGTTTACCTTTAAAAAATATATATATTTAGTACATGATTTACAACTGAAAAAGAAATAGAAATAGAAAATTTTAAATACAACTATTTTTATTTTGAGAATGACACTTCTTCGTCCGACCGTACAATGGATGTTGGCGAATCTTCATCATCTGAATCGACAAAAACCGCCTTTGCTTGTGCACACCGGTGAATGGTGTAGTATGGTGTAGAATCTAGTGCCATTTTTCGACTAACTTTATATTTTCGTTTCTTCATTAATGTAAAGCCGTTTTGCGACTTATTCTATTTCACGGATATAGAAGCAATTTTTTAACTTAATAAATTAATTATACAGTATAAAGTTTGGAAAATTGAGAGATAGATGCAGAACACACGAAGACAGTAAAAGACTTGACCGTCATGCATTCGCAATACGCTGTAACGCAGTTTGCGATTAGTGCCTGTTCGTTCCGTGCGGTGCGTTTCTTCAGCACAACACTGTTAGTAGTTAAGTAAGAGCGCCGATTATTGCGAAACGCTCAAGCGAAGAGCCGTTATTGCAGAGTGCATACTCCGTATATATATATATATATATATTATATATTATATTATATATATATATATATATATATTATAATATAGTATATCTATATATATATATATAATGACCTTATACCTGTTATACGCTATACGTGTTATTCACATTCGTTTTAGTTTCTTTTTTCATTTTTTTTTTTTTTTTTTTTTTTTTTTTTTTTTTTTTAAAGTTCAACCACCTACGGGCATAGCCCTATTCAAGGAGGGCAACTTCACTAGGTAATTCACACCGATCCAAACTGGATTCGTACCCACGACCTTGCCATGCGACTCCGTCGCTCTTCACCGTTTGAGCCACGGTAGTTGTTTATATATGAAAGCTAGCAATTAATTTAAGTCATAATGAAAAATGATCAGATAAAAGTTTTAAATATAAAAAAGATTTAATATTGAAGAAAAAATGCATACCATTTACATGAAAATGGAAAAATGTTTTCGGGGGAATAATTAACGAAAAGCAAACATAAAAAAAATTATTTGGAATGTTTTTTAACGAAGAAAATAAAAACGATGAAAGAGAGTAACAATACCCCTTAACATATATATTATAATATATATATAATATTATATATATTTAATTATTATATATATATATTATATTATATATATATATATATATATATATATATCATATATATTGAGTCAGTGTCACAGGACCCACCACGGCTCACGGAGAAGCGGCCATAAAACTGGGCTGAAAAATCAGCACCATGGGAGGGCCCTAACATATATATGCTTCAAAGGTCAAAGGGAGATTTGAATGGCGAAAGGAATATTCAGTCAGTCAAAAATAAATAAAAAACTAAATAAAATTGTTCCTTTGTATTATAAATAGTCCTAAGATTACATAACAAAAATCAAATGTTATAAGATATTTACAATTCTTGAAGATTCAAGAAAATGGAATTACTGCTAAAAGTGGGAAGATTCAGATAGATATGGGATAAAATCTTTCAGGTGTTATGGACCGTAAAGTAGGAAAATGGGACGACGGCGTAGAAGTCCAGAAAAAACAATAATGAAGATTATGGCGAACAAGATTGAGGGGTGTCGACGGAAAATTTACAAATGGAGGCAGGGTCCCGTGACATGTAAGTGACTGTAGTGATATTAGGGCCAAATACGGAGGCGTGCAAGTATCACCTTGTGGAAGCGCTTTCGTCAGTGGGAGGAAGACCATCACCATATGTTCGGCTTTATTTTTTCTGAGTTTCCCTCCCCGCCAATCACGTCCAGCACTCTTGACAACAAGATCGAAAGCCTTGTCGGAAAGGATAGTATTCGGTTGATGGGAGGCAGCCTGGTAGAAACATAAAATATTTTTTTTCTTACGGAATGGAGCAGCCCGAAGAAATTGTTGTACAGCACATATCATTGTGTTTAAATAAGGGGTTTTAAGAGTTTGTAGAGCGCCGGAAAAATTAAAAATAAATGACATCTAAAAAGGATGCTTGGTCAAGGATAGAATTCGAGAAAAGGGCAACATTATAGCCAATAAATACTGCCATAAAAATTGACCCCAGCATTGAGGGGGGAGGGTATAGGAGAGGCGTTGCGGTCAGGAAAGCAGCAGAGATGCGCCAACACTGTCCCTTAAGTTTTTAGAGCCGTCAAAACACTGGAGTAAATTCCTCATGAACTGCGGAATGAGACAGAGATGATGCCTTTAAACAAAGCAGCAGGATGGCTAGATTTGGGAGAGGTCAAAGCCAAGCAAATGGTGGAGCAGGGAGGAATGCACAAGGTGTGTACCTTGTGCTAAGAGAAAGCAGACCTTTCAAATGATGTTAAGGAAATTTAGGATGTTGTGAACGTGTTTGCAAATGGCCAGTAATTGGGATTCTGAGGTATCTCCTGCAGAATCGGTGTCAGAGCAGACGGTATTGGGGTTTGAAAACGAAGATAACTTGTGCACATGATGTATTCTCTTCGAGGAGAGAGTGGCATCACATTGGCTTCAACCTCAAGGCTCACCCGGGGGGACGATCGGAAGGCTCCAGTAGAGATACGGATCGCCTCATTTTGGATGGGATCTAATAGGTGTAGTAGTGATGTGGAGGTCTGGCCGTATACTGCACAGCCATACTCCAATTTCAATCGGATTAGGGAGATGTAGAGGCGTAAACGGGACTTGCGATTAGCACCCCAAGATTTTGAGACGAGATGACGTAACAGGTCAAGCGCGCGATGACAAGCTGTTTTCAGGTGTTTAATATGCGATGAATATGTTAAGTGGTCATCTGGAATGAGTCCTAGACTTTTGAACTGTGAAGTAACAGGAATGGGCGAACCGAATAAGGTTAGGTTCGCTGGAAGAAGGTGGCAAGTTCCTCGATTCCCTTTTTTCTTAAAAAGCACTGCTGAGGTTTTGGTGGGAGAAAAATGGAAGCCATGGGAATTACCCCATTGTGAAATATTCTCAATAGCTAGTTGAAGTTGTCGTTCGAGAAAAGGCCGCCTGGCACCGGCTATATATAACGCAAGGTCATTCCATTAGATTATATGCATGTGATATGCTTAGGAGTAATGAGAAAGTTAATAAATCTTTGGATAAATGGACTATTAACTGTTAGATTAAGTGCAAATAAGGTTGATGAGATATCACAGAAAATAAATTCACTTAAAAGATTCTGTTCCTTCAACTTTTCTCGTATTCCGTGAAGCATTTCCGATATAGCTCATTGGAAAGCAACTTAATTTCGCCAGTTTTAACTCTACACTGGTCCAGTATGTTTATTTGGCATATTAAGGCAAGCTGTTTATGAAAATTTTCTATCACTTCATGTTGCTATTAGAATATTGACCAGTAAATCCTATGTACTGAATAAAGAATATGTTGATTATGCTGACAAGCTCCTAGAGCATTTTGTATCAGCCTATGAAATTCTTTATGGAAAAGAAAATATTTCGCATAATATTCATGCTTTAAGACATATAGTTTCAGATGTAAATGTCTATGGGGTTTTGGATAATTATAGTGCATTTAGATTTGAAAATTATATGCAACATATTAAAAAAGCGTAAAAGGGGACAAACCGCTACAGCAATTGGGAAAAAGATACTTGGAGAAAACAAACTTTAATAGCATAAATAAAATAAAAAAATTAGTAAATGAAACGGCAGACAGTTTCAAGAAACCACATTTCGAATGTCCTGTTGTAGGAAATAAAAAATCATTTAATGAATTCAAAATTTTTAAGTCTGAAATGTTACACCTTGATTGTTGTACCTTAAAAAACAATGCAGTTGTCTTAAAAAATATTAAAATGGTTATAATCTTGAATTTTGTTTTCTGCAGTAAAAGAAAGCATCACTTTATCATAGCTAAAGAGCTAGTCTCAACAAGGGAGTTATTTACAGCTCGCTGTAATGGTAGTTCTATTGGTATATCCATTGTGGCCTTAGATAAATATATATAAAAGAATGGCCTATTGAACAGATTTCACAAAAATTATTTAAAATGCCCTTTAAGGAAAATTTATTTGTTGTTGTCCTATTACATCACATTGAGCGTTATAGCTATTATATATTTACATATATATATATATATGATATATGTTATATATTTTTTATCGTGTGCTTTATAACGCCAATGATCTCAGATTAATATTCATACTTATACTTAGATGTTATCAGTGTCCTGTGAAGGTGATGGACTCGCTTACTATATGAGTAATAATATAGTAATCAGGGACGGTTATACAGTACCTCGGAGCAGTTAATAGTATATATTACCTTAAAACTCGAGTAAATTAGTATCCTGTGGTAAAATTGGTAATTTTACCTTTTAGTTAATTTAACAGATTTAAAAATGAATTTAAAAAAAAAAAATACCTACATATGTGTTCAAATATTTGATTTTAAATGTTATGTAAAATAATTTAAGAAAATGATTTTAAAATTTTTTTAAAAATTTGAATAACCGATAAGAAGGTTTATTAATTTTTTTTGTGAAAACTAATAAGAAAAACACTAATTGCGCTTTAAATATTATAAACTCTTAAGGTCATAAATAACAATAGTGTCTTGTTTTTAAATTACACATTAAGTTCATTTTTTTGTTCATTTTTTAGGGTGGGGGAAAATTGGTAAGTTCATTTTTTTTAAAATTATTAAGTAATTTTCATAAATTTATTACCTGAAAATAATTTTTTAATGCATATTGCTAGTAGGATCTTATTTTTTATAAAATTTATTCATTATAACTTTGTTTTATAGAATAGGGCCTACAAAAAATTACTAATTTTTCCCCATGTCAAAATTTTCAAATTCACCTTCTTCCAAAAATAATAAAAAATTTTAAATAAAAATATTTGTTCAAATATATTTATAAATATATGTAAATGATCAAAAAAGATTGTATTTTTACTACATATTTCAATAAAAAAAAACATGCTGAGTACTTATTCTGATAAAAAACGATTATATACCAATTTTACCCTCTGTCAAAGTTTTCCCAACTTTCTTTTTAATTTTTTTTAAAAATATAAATATTTGCTCAAATATATCTATAAATACATGAAAATTGTTCCCAAAAGATTATATTTTTACTACATATTTCAGTAAACAATATGGCGTATATATTATAAGTATTTTTTTTTCTCAAATCCTTTCATTTGTTCAAAAATTTTGAAAAATTTACCAATTTTACCACATTTAAGGTATATATATATATATATATATATATATATATATATAATATATATATATATATATATATATATATATATATATATATATATATATATATATATATATATATATAT
>JABUQX010093270.1:0-5000 GCA_015478945.1 Trachelipus rathkii | reverse complement strand
AGCGGGAGATGACTCGTTAACGGTTTGAATTTCGTGGAAATGTTCAAAATTAATTCTTTTAAAAAAAACAGAAATTGATATACGTGAAGGGTTAAAAAAAATATATTTCGTACTTGGTTCAAAGTTATATCCATAAAAAGATTAAACGTTTATTGTTATTTTAAAAAAACTTTAATTCGAAACTTAGTTGAAAAATTTTTGTTTTATAAATATAGGAACAATGACTTGTGAGAGAGTAAACCAAGATAAATGGCTGAAAATGCATAGCCTAAGATATTGAAAAGCCTTCCTTCGTGTATTCTTCGAAGATCAAGAAAAACTTAAAGAAAAGTTGAAATATTAATCTCAAAATGTCCGTTATAAAAAGACTAACAAAAAGATGTATGATTTGCTCTCGTATGATAAAGATTGGTTAAAATAAGTTAAAAATTCAAAATTATTGATAAGGAAAAAGTGGTTTCAAATGGCGTTCTACGTCATCAAACAGCTATTTACCGAAAGCAATTCTTATATCGTATTTTCCTAAAAACTTTTTAAAACTGTTTTTCGAAAGTACTTTTTGTTATTAAATTGATTATTAATTTACTTTATTGATTTTTAATTAAGAGAAGGTAAAAAAAAAACTATTGGAATTAGTTGTTATATGATTTCCAAGAAACACGTGTTCTGAGAAGGGGTGGTAAAGTCAATTGGAATAGCTTCTAATAAAATTCAGAATAAAGAACAATTTTTTGGAATCTAATTAATATATCATTTAATTAGATCGGTAATTTCTAAATAGAAAATAGACCCGGCTCGTGAGAAAAAAAAGAAAAGAAACGGTCTTAAAAAAAATGTTCTTTACTGGGATCGATGTAAATGAAATTTTAAATTTGGATAAGGATAGTGTTAGTTTTAAAGTATCGAATGAATGTGAGAATTGAGATTTGGAAATGTATTTTCAAAGGTTATGTTCTGATAAATTTCTTTTTGGGGTGCTTATGTTGGTTAGTAATTTAAGTTATAAAATAAATGAAAAATATTGGACTTGATTATGTTGTTACTAATTTAAGTTTATTAAATAAAATGAAAATAATTAAATTTGATTATGTTTGTTAATATTTAAGATTATAAAATTAAAATTGAATTTGATTAAGTTGTTAATATTTAAGTTATTATACAATGAACAGTATTAAATTTTGATTATGTTGTTAATGTTTAAGATATAATTTAACTAGTTCGTAAGTTTTTATTAATGTTTTTCTTTGCCTTTAAAAATTTTCTGGTTTTTAATTTTAATTAACATCTCCTAAAATAGTATATAGTTTTCTTGAAAATAAATTTCGTCCGAGACAGTCTTTCTTTCAAAGATGTTATTATTTTTCACATATGTTTACAAATATGTGATGTTTCCCTGGGGGAGAAAAAAAGGAAAGAATAATTTTTTAAAGTTTGGTGGGGGGGTCTTGTGGAGGTGATGACCTCTACCTGCAGGAAAAGTTTGTTTAGGAGGTAAAATAAATTCTCTTTGTCCTCTCATAATAGTAGCAGGTTGTTGTCTGTTTCGTAATTGCATGGGGTGTGGTATGTCAGGATTTCGGAATGTTAAGAAGGTCTGTAGGATGAATCATTCACCCTGGTGTCTGGAGGGGTGGGGGGAGATATTTCTGCTAAAGTAGGGGGTTGTGGTTGGACTGTTTCGTGAGAAGGAGCTCTAGGGGGTAAGGTTGGAGGTTCGTCTAAAGAAAATCTAGGAAAGAGGGGTGGTGGTGGTGATGTAAGTCTTTGTAAAGGTTGTAATTTTGGAGGGGAAGGTAAGATTTGGAAATTTTTCATAGGTGATCTTATATGTGCATGGGAGGATGCTTCATGGAAAGTGGGTTCTTCCGGTGGTAATTGTTGTCTTTGTAGCAACGAAGGTTTGTATGGTGTTGGAGAAATTTGTTCTGGTGATGTAGTTTCTTCATGTGGGAATAACTGTCTTTGTTGTAATTTTGTCGGTGTAGGGAAGGTATGTGTAAAGGAGTTGTTGGTGTAGTTGGTGGTTGACTTTGTGGTCGTTGTTGGGTTTGTGTTGGGAATATTGTGTTTGGTGGAGCGTATATGGTATGTGGTATGTTTCGTATGGTCTGTTGGGGTATTGTAATTTGTTGAATTTGTTTTTGGAGGAGGTCTTGTTTGGTAAATGTAGGTCGCCGTGGGGGTTGTTTGTTGGGGAAGGGTGGAAATTAATTTGGGAACTTTTAGAATATTTTTAACGGTTATCCCTGGTGGACAATAAAGAGGATTGGAGGAATTTAACATTGAGTAACCAGTTTGGTTATAAGGAACAAAACATGTAGGATTCTATAAGACCTGTCCATTTCCTGGGCAGTTTTGGGGTTTGTTTTTAAGGCTTTATAACGTTCAAGATGTGAACTAAATCGCCTTATTTTCATTGGATAGTAATCATAGATTTTGGTAGTTGTTTTTTAGGATTTTGCTTTCTGTATTCTTGTGTGTTAAATGTTTCACTGAAGCTTGTCCTCTAATTAAGTGGGGCATCGCGTCGCTATTCTCAACATAATCATTTTATGTACTTAGGGGTGGTTGTGTAGAAGTAAAAGGGGATGAATAGTTTTGGAAAAGGTCCAAGGAAAAGTCGTTTTATTGTAAGTGTACAGGAAAGGAAGTGTGCGGGAGGTTACCGATGCGGAATGGTAAGGTTGAATTTTATGGCTAGTTTGTTGTGAATGGAAAATGTATTGACCCAGTCATTATGATTGGTGTTGACATAGTGTCGTAGATAATTGCTTATCTTATGATTTTCTTTTTCAACCAATGCATTACTCTGGGCGTGTCGCAGCACAACTATGTTAACTGCCTTTATTCGCCATTGGGCACATATCTCTTTAAAAAGTTGGGAGGTTAGTTCCGGTGCCCGATCGGAAATAATTTACTTCTGGAGTAGAAAATGACGACAGATTATCCCTTTCCAGGATAGCCTGTTGCATGTCTTTTTGGTAAGTAATGTTTGTTTTTTAGGGGGACAAGTTTAAACATACCTAGTAAGAGAGTCTTTCATGCAAAGGATATATTTACATTGTGTAATTTTGCATTGTGGTAAAGGTCCTAAAATGTCTAGGTGGATTCTGGAAAAAGGTTCATAGGGGAGGGGGTATGCTTTAATGGGGGCGTTTTTGGGAGTATTTACCTTTAATGTTTTGGCAGGAAGGACATGTAGTACAATAATCATTTGTAAGTGTATGTAATTTGGGGAAAATGTAACGTTCTCGAATTCTGAATTCGGTTCTCTGCGTTCCGCAGTGTCCCGCTGCTAAGGAAGCATGGGAGTGTTCAATGACGGAGTGGATTAATGTGTCCGGTACTTGGATAAGGAAACGTCCAGACTGTGTTGCATAATGCAAAATGTCATCGATTAAAACATGGGGGTAAGTGTCAGCAAGAGTGTCTTTTTGTTCGGAAAGAGGTTTGTTATGAGAGATGATGGGTTTTGCATATTCATAGAGGGTTTTAAGGCGTTTACATGTCTTTTGTTCATTTACAATATTTTCTTTAGTCAAAGGGATAGTTCCAGTAAGGAGTACGGTATTTTGTGCAAAAGAATAAGAACAAGGAGGAGGAGGATTTCTACTTAAATAGTCAGGAATAATATTTAGTTTGCCTTGTTTGTAAATAATTGTTGGATTAAAGTGGGCTATGAATAAATTCCATCTTTCTAAACGTCCTGTAAGTTGTTTATGACGTATGAGGTGAATCAACGGTTGGTTATCCGTAATAATTGTAAGCGGATAACCGAATCCCGTATTTTTTTAAACTTCTGCCAAGCAGAGATTTTGGCCAAAGCTCGTTTTCTCGCTGGTAAAACAGTTATCTACGGATTTGTTTCGTGCTATCAATAAGAGATATTTTCTTTTTTCTTTTGCTATTTTTCGTCTAATTGGTAATAGGACAGCGAACCGAGCCGCTAAGGTAAGAGGCATCAGTGTTGGATGTAAATTCCCTTGGAGTAAATCAGGGAATCTTAATTTGGGGTTTGGAAGGTAACAACTAGATAGTTTCTGGATAAGAATAAGTATTGCTGCTTCCACTCGCTGGGAAAAATGTTGCAATCTTTTGGAAAGTTACCGTTTTCTTATAGGTTTTGGCTAAAGGACGGAGTTAAGAATCTATCAAAGTGATTAAAAGTAGTTAGAAAAACCAGCTAAAGATCGTGGTTTCTGCAACGTTAGTTAGGCGGGGTTTGAATGTAGTTAAGAGTCTGGAGTTTTTTATGGGGGTCACGGTGAGATTCCGTCTTTGGGAATTTTAAAAACCCAGAAAAAGGAGGCTGTTTCGAAGAAACTTACATTTAGCAAGTTTAATATTCATCTTATTCTTTCTAAAAGATTGGAAAACCTTTTCTAAGTTACCGAAATGTTCTTTTAATGTTTCTCAAGTATTAAGACATCGTCCAAGAAGACTCTGCATGCGTCACCTAGGAGGTGGGACAACACCATTTCCATTGTCCTTGCGAACACTGGGGGTGCGTTGGACAAACCAAAATTGAGTCTTGTAGGTGCATACTGACCTCGCGGAGTGCGGAAGGCTAGTAGCGGTTTTGTCTCTTCCTCGATTTCCAGACAATGGTAAGCGTCGAGAAGATCGAGACTGCTGAAAATTTTGGATTTTCCAAGCGTAGAGAGGATGTCAGCAATACAAGGAAGGGGGAAGCGGTCTAACACCGTATGTGCGTTAATGTGCCTGTAATCGGCCACAATTCTTGGGGTTGAGGAGTTCTTCTTTGGAATGACAGCAGAGGGCTCGAATGGGACTACTTATGACGGAATTTGTACCTTTTTTTGTTGGGCGGACTTGACCCAATCGTCTATCTGGGTCAAGTATTTATGGGGGAGGCGGTACTGTGGTCGGTACAGTACCTTTGGAGCGTTTTCTTTAAGTTGTATGGAAAATTTAGTTAACGGACAAATGGGGACTTCATCATCTTCTAAGGCTATTACATCTCTGTAAGTCATCAGCAG
>JABUQX010093269.1:0-27095 GCA_015478945.1 Trachelipus rathkii | reverse complement strand
CTAACATACACTTAAGCACTGTTTCACTTCATATTTTTAAACCATAACATATTTACGAAGAACTTTATAACCTGATAATTTTTAATGTCTTACAAAATTTCTCTTTTCTAACTTAACCTAGCCTAATTTAACATGATCTCAGCTTACCTAACATAAACAATTTCCCATATCCCAGTGGTTCCCAAAGTGTGTGCCGTGGCAGCGTTAAATTAAACAATCGTAACACGAATAGGAAAAGCTTGGGAACCACTGCATATACTAAGAATACTTAAATTACCACAATTTTATATAAAACGTGTTCACATGGCTGATTCTGTTCTAATGGGAACATGATGTCATACAATGTATCCCGTTATCTGTGCCTTGAGTGTTAACTTTTGTGTTTTAATATATTTTCTTTAATTTGTAACATTTATATTTCAATTTTTTTTCCATATTTAAAACGTTTTCTCTTTGTAGGCGTAAACTTTAATAATTTTTATATTTTTTCTTTTAGCGCTAATTAAAAAATATATATATATAAAGTTTTAAAGTTTTATTAAAAAATTTTCATTATTAAATTTTTTAAAAAAAAAATTATACATTTTAAATATTTTATCAAAAATTTGTGTTTTATTGACCATGAAGCAGTAAATCTAATGAAAACCACTCACATCACCCCTGACCACCCCGCCATGTTCAATTAAACAACTGATTCAAGTCATATATGTATCAGCATTTATTGTTTTACAAAACTCTCATATTGTTTAAACCTAACATAAATAAGTTCTTTGTGCATGGAAGCTGAAAAATGTTTTATATTATTATATAACTTTACATAAATATTTAACATGAAATATACTAGCAAACATTTATTCACGCTTCACTTTATATTTCTACACACTAACATATATTTACGAAGAGACTTTATAACCTGATAATTTATATGCTTTGCAAAACATTGCACAATTGTAGAGTTAATCACTTTCAGAAAATAGCAATAACCAACAAGAAAAACTTTTAGGCTTATCGCATTTTAAGCCCCGCCCACTATCGTAACATAACGTTTTACCTTTCATTCTTGTTTGGCTTATATACACATAAATGTGTTTTCACACCAAAACTTAACAAATACTAGAATTAACATAACCTATTCTATCAAAAACTTTAAAATATTTCGTCGAAGGTGACCTAAGCGAGTTATTGATTTCATAAATCTATAGATTGAATTAGCAAAGTTCCGTACCTGTCAAAGGTAGTTAACCTAACATAAGCCATCAAAACTTAACCTAACATTTTCTTACCTAGCACTATCAGTCAAGCTATCATCACACAAATATTTAACCTATAAATTACTCTTAACACACCAATTCATAGTTTAACATACCATCATAATTTTACTTAACTTTATCATATCCCTTTTTATGGTGTCTTGTATACCCTAGCAAACTATCACACCTATGAAAACTTGATCTAATCTGACTTATCAGTCATATCTATATCTCTTCATAAACAATTTATCTCGTAACAAAAAAGTATCATTAGTCGTTAACGCACCAATATCTATCAAAACTTAACTTAAGACTACAAAACCTAGCATAACTTAACAAAAACCACCATTGCCAAGCTGAACTAACTTCTTCCCTAACTAGCAAAAGTAGTTTTCCTAATATTATTTATAAAAACTTAATCTAACATGCATCAAACTACCAACATATTTTAAACTAACATCACTTATTGTGCATTTAATGCCTGATCTAACTTAGCCTCTATGCAACCTCATCAGATCATCTATCATCATCTATCAATACCTTAATATAAACCATTTCAGACTTTGATATTTATATTTTCTTTAAGCTTCAACATTTGCATTTTAATCCTCTCCACATATTTAAAAATCAGTCTTTCTTAATTTTATTAAATTCTTTCTTTATATTCATATATTTAATATATTCTATTAATATATATATTTTTTTTGGCGCTCATATACTATATTTTTATTTTTAGCAATTTGAAAGAAAGATTTTTATAATTTTAGAAATTTTATTACAATTTTTCTCTTTTCTTTAAAATTTACAAATAATAACTCTTCCTCTCTACATTTTAAAAATCTTCTTGTTTTTTTGGTAAATATTTGCTCTTCTCTGTCAACCAAATCTACTTATAACCCACCCACCTGAAACATCCAATTATTTACCATATACGCATAAAACACAAGACACATTTTTGCACTTTCTAGTATGTGCGTGTTATAAAAAACATACTGTATATACCATGTCCAATAATCCTCCAATATTAGTATATAACTTTAACATCAAACGTAACAAGAAAATTTACTGCCCAAACATACCTCATCTTCAGTTTAGGTGTGTGTGCACCAAAATCACAGACTATTATCCTTGACCCAACCCTTATAAGACCTAATTCCAAACATGCTCACTTAAATACTAACCTCCCGGAATAACCTTAAATGTTATTGAAGTCCCAAGAAATTAATGCTGTTAACATAAAAATAAATTCTCAAACTTAACAAAAATTAACTAACATTATACCTTTAAATCATCGCAACCTACCAAAACTAAGCATTACCTAGTAATATCAGTCAAAACTATCATCACGCAAATATTTAACCTATAAATTACTGTTAACAGCTTACTGCATACCCTACCGTTTCCTTCTCCTAACTTTATCATCATGCGGATGTTATGCGTCATGTATACGCACTTACTTTATTGTAGCAGAATACTAATCCGAGTTGACTTAATCTATAAGGAATCTGTAGATACTGCCAATCGTGTGTTGCACGTACATCCAATAGGCTCTACATGAACACATGTATCTGGTATCAAAGGTATAATTAGCTGTTAAACGTACCATATATTTAGTATCCTAATGGGAAATTCATTAATTTGCTAACAAGTTTGAGAGCTCCAGGACGAGAATTATCGCTGTCGTTTTTTAGTGAAATAATGGCCATCTGTCCTAACGCGAAAGGTGTATGCTTAACCATAGGTGCGACAAGTAACGGAATGCTTACATCCTCTATACCTGAACATCAAATTGCTACTTTGAAAATTTGTATGTATAAAGTTATTGGTAGGAAATCTGATTTTATATTTCATGCATTATTCATATTTTAACGATTGATATAATGTGTGAGTGACATTGCACTTGTTACTCTGCAAATATGGAGTACATATTCGATCAAATATATGGCTGTAGACATAATATCTTTCCTAATCTAATAATATTGGATACACATGGTTCTTGTGTTCGTTGTTATATGTCGTGAGTTTAGTCTGATCACGATAGGATCGTAACGATGGGCAGAATCGTCGTCTGGGGGCCGCTTTTATGTCTTTGATTTTGAAGAGCGCGAGTATACTTAGGCAGGGAGCGCTCGAGGGTGGGCGGATGAGACAGCATAATTAAATGAATTTATCATCTTCAATAGTTTTTCCATTATACGTGGGGGGAAAAATTGAGAATGGTTAGGAAGGTGATGATTTTTCGTTGAGGAGAAGGATATTTGTGTAAGCTTAATTTACTCTTAAACCCAGAGTATTAATAAGTATACTAGAGTTTTGGTGTAGGTAGAGATGTATCGAAAGTTGAAAAGTATGAACTATTTCGAGTTGCGTGAAAAGATGTTGAATCCTGTGTTGGATGTTAAATCAGTGAGGGGCGTTTAAGGAATGGTAGTAATACGGAGTAGTTTACATTATTTGATTGTTTTTTATGCTACCTTAAAATTATAATTACACTGAGGAAGCGACTGAAGATGACAGAGGATATTATAGGGTAAGAATCCACTCGCTAAAGAATAAGTTACGCAGGTATGTAATGTTGAGATGAAGAGAAAGGATAGATTCAGATTGTTTAGAAAACTCAAAAACGGTGCTCCATCGCAATAACTATTACAGTAAGTCTTGGCATCGTAAGAACCACATGTGTTGAAATGCCAAGTTTAGAATGTGTACAATATGAAAACTGAAACCAATAACTGAGGCTAAAATGAACGAGAGTCTCTCTGTTTATCAGACGCAAAGAAATAAGTCATCGTGGATATATTAAATAGTTAGGAAGTAGGAATTTGGCAGGTCAAAAACGAGCATGCGAAGATTAGTGGAATGAACAGAGGTTTTTCAAAGCGGGTTAGAAAAAAAGAGCAGAAAAAATGTAAAAGCGTGAGCTTGAATATACATACAGCAAGTCTACACAATCGATATAAGCTTATCAAAAGAAAGTCTGTTTGGAATTATAAAAGGGAGAGGAAAGAAAAGTAGAGTTTAGTGTATTAGCGGTCGAGAAAAGAGTAACCTGATATGAATCTAGTATTGGAAGGAGGATGGATATGTATTGCACTTACAAATGGGGAAAGGAATGGTTCTTATGGAAGAGAAGCCTCGAAAGATATTACGAATTGAGGAGATAGGAGCTACCATCTCTTTAAGAAATAATTGACTAGTGGATTTGTACTTTCGTCATCTGCACTGCAAAATGGTGTAAAGGGAGTGTGAGAAGAATCACTATCAGTAAAATTCTACTAACAATTGGCAGTAATAGAAGAGAAGTGTTATAGTGAATGTAGTGTGGTTTGGAAGGTGCATTGAAGGGAATAGTTGAATTTTGGTGGATGAGTTAAATATAAGTAAGAGAGAAGAGAAATCGGGATAGAGATAGCATATGTATATTAGAAAAGAACTTGGTAAATCGTGCAAATTGGTTAATATAAAAATGATCCACTTGTGGGAAATGATCAAAAACGAAAGGCGGAGATCGATGATTTAGATGGGCTTGGGAAGTTGGTAACAAGAGTAGAGAGGGTTACCTAGTTCATTTGGAGTAAGAGCAGTAATTGATATCCTTTATAAAGGAGTAACGTTAGGAATTTACTAAGGGATTTAGCATTCATGAGGTTTATAGGGAGATATATGCTTGGTATTTTTAGATTTCGAAAGAGTTGCGTCGAGTGAATGAAGGACTTGATTGGTGAAGAACAAGGTGTGTTAGGATGGTAGAGGAAATGGTGTGGAATTCAAATCTTTTTACATTGAAACAATGATGAAGAACTGGGAGAATTAAATATGTATTTAAGCTTTATTAGAATTTTGCAACATGCTGTTTGATATGACTTAATAAGGAAGTCCATTGCAAGGTGTGGTGAGTAGGCTTTTGGATGGAATCAAAGTATGTATTGACGCATTAGTAAGAGTTGTGTAAGAATAGGGTGTTTTCGAAATGGCACTTGATATTAATATTATTGCGGAGTGAGGCAGGGATGTGATAATCTCTCTTTGGTTTTATTCTAATTGTATTAATGGATAGGGTAATTAAAGAATTTAGAAAGGTTAGGGATGACAGAGATTTTGGTGTTGTAGACAGATGGCAAGAATTGAGAGAGTGGAGGGTGCCCTTTACTATTTATAGGGATGATTGCGTTCTGTGCCGTGAAATTTTGAAGAGAGTTGAGAAGGAGTCAGAGAGATTTGGCAAGGTGTTAAAAGGAGGGGTTTTAAAGTAACGTAGATAAGAGTAAGGTTATGGTTGTGAGTGAGGACAGTCCTCGGTGTGAAGCTATGTTGGATGGTGAGCAGCTGGAACAAGTGTCTGAGTTTAAATATTTAGGATATATGTTGGATGAAAAGGGAATGGATGATGCAGAGTGTAGTGGGAAAGTTGAAAATGGTAGGAAGGTGGCAGGTTCAATTAAATCCTTGGGGGATGTAATGGGACTAAGTCTTGAGACTATGGTCCGGAATAAGTACAATGTGTTCAGATGGACAATCTTAGGGGCGTGTTTAAGGTTGGGAAAAAATTGATAAAAATGATAATGATATGTTTTAGAGAGTTGTTGTGGTGTGAAGAAGCGGACTTATAGTAGTAAGACTATGGTCCGGAATAAGTACAATGTGTGTGTTCAGATGGGACAATCTTAGGTGTGTTAGGCGTGAGAAGAATTGATAAAATGAGGAATGAACGTATTAGAGATGATTGTGTGGTGTGAAGAAAGGGACCAATGAGAGAATAATAATTACCGTACCAATGTGTTCAGATGGACAATCTTAGGGGCGTGTTAGGCGTGAGAAGAATTGATAAAATGAGGAATGAACGTATTAGAGAGTTGTGTGGTGTGAAGAAAGGGACTAAGTCTTGAGACTATGATCCGGAATAAGTACAATGTGTTCAGATGGACAATCTTAGGGGCGTGTTAGGCGTGAGACGAATTGATAAAATGAGGAATGAACGTATTAGAGAGTTGTGTGGTGTGAAGAAAGGGATAAATAGAGAAAAATGAAACGTACGTTGAGAGTTTGGTCATATGGAAAGGCATGATGATAGTCGGTCGGTTTAACGGATGTAAGTGTGTGTGTGTGTGGGAATCGACCGGCTGTGAGACCGAAGAAAAAGTGGTTTGAGTCAGTAAAGGAATGCCTCTATTTTGTTATTTTTTATTTTAAGATATTATTTTTAGTTTTGAAAACTATAATGCTTCCTGCACCACATTTCAAAACACGTAGGGAGCTTCTTAAAGTTTATTTTTAACGCTCTCATTATACATAATGTAATTAATGCCGTCAACCCTCCAAAAACCAGAGCTTATATAAAGACTTTTACGTCATATTCGTTTTTCCCAGCCTAAAATTTGCATTTTTTTTAAGAGTCAGAAAAAAGAGAAAAAGTATCATATTTGTTTAAGTTTTTTTGATTATTGATTATTAACAATTATTATATATTATTATTATGATTATTCAATTTATTATTTTATTTTATTATTATCACGATTTATTATTATTATTAATTATTATTACTTATTATTTATGATATTAATAATTGTTTAATTAATTAATATTTTGCACAGAATGTAATTTATTATATTTTTTACTACTCTAGTACCAATTTGGGTTTGAAAGAACGTGGCCTCAGACTCGGGCTTAAAATCTGACTCGGTGCACACACACACAAACCCCACACACACACACACACACACACACACCTATATAAGTTATAATATATACTATATAATAATATATAATATATATATATATATAATATATATTATAATATAATATATAATATATATTATAATATATATATATAATATAATATATATATTATATTTTAATGTATAGAAATTTAGTCAATCCGATATTTTGCCATATGGAAATATAATATAAATATATATATATATATATATATATATATATATATATAATTATAATATATATATTATATATAATATAGTATAATATATATATATAAATATATATAATATATATTTAATATATATATATATATATATATATATTTACTATCCTCTGGTGGGCAAAGCCCAAAGACCTACTTATTTAGCCTGCAACTGCGGTGGGTGTGGAGAAGTTTCCTGAAGGAAATCCTATTTCGAAGCACACACTGGCCCGAATACAACAAGTTTAAGAAGACGTCTAAGTCAAAGGTAGTGTGGAATAAATAAATAAAGGGATAGTGTTCGAGAGTTTAAAATTGAATTAGATGAAAGATTTACCATGCCAGTCAAGTCAAAGGTCAGAGAATTTAATAGAAAATGGTTGAGACTAGTGAAGATAGGCTTGCCGTACGTGTCCTTCTCAATGGTGGAGGTATGTGAGAATGAAGAGTTCAAAAGAGCCAGTGGTCGTTGTAGAAGCGATACGGTAAAGAGAGAGTGACGCGAAATTAGACAAGGTACGAAAGAAGGACTGAAGAGAGTTAATAAGTGAAAAGTCCTAACTACCATCCACCTTTTCAATCTAGAGATTGTGATGCATACAATCAAAGAGGGTGAACGACATCCCTATGAAGAACTAGAAAAGATCAGAGGTTAGCTGCCTCAATGCCGTCCTTCTAGTGTTGACTATGTTTCTCAAAACTGAAAAAAATAAAGAGTATTGAAGTGTGGAGTCATCAAGAAATTTTTTTAAAGGTGATGATGTAAGTCGTCAAGTATAGGAGATGATATAGGTGATGAAGTCGTCAAGATAGGAGTGAAAGGTGATTGAAGTCGTTCAAGGATAGGAATGGAAAGAATGATGAAGTCGTCACAGATAGGAGTGGAAAAAGGTGATGAAGTTTTCTCAAGATAAAAAGGAGTGAAAAGGTGATGAGATGTCGTCAAGATAAGGAGTGGAAATGGTAAAGTGAAAAGACGTTCAAACCGAGTAGGTACGTGGAAAGTGATGAAGTCGCTCAAGATAGGAGTGAAACGGTGATTGAACTCAGATCAAGATACGGAGTGGAATTGATGAAGCTGAATAGAGAGAAGGGTCAATCAAATAAAAGATAGAAAGAGATGTAAAATACGATAGCACCAGAATCAACTTAATATAATATTATTTAAAGGATGAACGGTTTTTGATTTTCTTACAACAGCTTAGTACTATAGAACGACGGAAAAAAGAAAATACAGAGAGAGGCGTAGCAGAGATAAGGATAATTTAACCGAAAGAGTTTAGAAAATTTACAGTTTAGAAATTAAAGTTTTTTTTGTGCCAGACTCTATCAAAAGCTTTTTCTAGATCTGCGAAGTGCCACCGCAAAAGATTCACCGAAATGCAGATGAGCAGGAGAGAAAAACAGAAAAGAGAAAAGAAGATCAGAAAGTAGAGGATTTCTACAAAGTCATTGCCTGTTCGATCAGTCAGAGAAAGATTAGAAGAATGAGTATGCCAAACCTTCATGTTATAAGGATTGAGATGGCGAAATGAGAAGACAGAAATTTAAAGCGATCAGGACGATGCTGCGAGAGTTGAGATGGGTCTATTTTTGCGATCCAGGATGAACTCGAGCGCACTCTTTCACAGCCAGAAGTGAAGCTCGAGAGTAGATTAAGAGAGTCTGAATAGCTTTATTTTTTTTCAAAAGCCCCCAGGGTGAACGCAGGAAGCTCGTTAAAGCACAAGTATTTGGAGAATCACTGGAGAATAACACATCAATAGGCCTTTCTTGATATTAAGCTCCAAGAGGCAGAAGTGAAATCTTAAAGAAAATTAACAATCAGTTAGGCATAAATGAGGTTCAGGGAATTCGGCAAGTGAAATTGGAAACAAAAAAATTTTTGAGTACCGAGAGAGGTTCAAGTATTTTTGGGAAGGTAAAGGGCGTCAGTTGTCGATCAAGTGTCATGTTTAAGAGGGGTAGAGTAGGGAAATATCTACCGAACTTGCTTGTGACCATTCTATGTATAATGCCGAAAGCTTGTTGAAAATTTTCTTTGTGAAAATGAGGCGAAAAAGGAATGAACCATTCTAAGTTTCAATGCCGCGGAGCATTGATTGATGTGTACTTCGGTCTTTTAGAACTAGGTCAGGTTAATACCATTTGATAAACTTTCAAAATTTCCGGGTATTTTCGAGGTTTCGAGGGTCGGCACAAGGACGTTATCGAAAAACGTACTCCACAAAAAAATGGGGGGGAGGGTGGCGTTCTTTTCTGGGATATATACCTTGACGGACGAGTTTGACATATTCCAAAAAATGAATAGGAGATCATTTCTACTTCTCCACCGCATTTTATTTCCCAGTTCTTTTTACTGTACTTCCTAGTTTAAACATTATTTATACAATCTCCTACTGCTTGGGTAGGTTTTCCACATCTTATATTATTGATAGAAATAATTACTGTAATCGGGTACTTTTGTTTATTTGACCAATATAATCATTGTAGCACAAAGAAATACTGGTGCCGTTGGAAAAAAATGTCAGGTTCACGGTTAGGTTAATGTTTAGAAAAGAGAAATTTTTTTCTAAATCAAATAAATTACCTATATTAAATTTGCTTCCGTAATTATATGTTAGTGCGTTAGTACCCAATTATAAAGGGAGGCCCATAATGATTAAATATTTTAGATATATTCTAGAATATTTATGCGAAATGTAATAATATAAAACGTTTTTCTGTTTCCATGTACAAAAGAACTTATTTTTGTTATGTTTTAAAACAACCCATTGTTGAGTTTTGTTTAAACTCATGAATTATTGCTACATATATGATTTGAATCAATTGATCACGGTGGTGGGTGGTGAGGGTGGGTGAATGAGTTTCCGTCAATGTTTAGCTGCTTCTTTTAAGGGTCAATAAAACACGTTTAATAAAATTTTTTTAGAAATTTCAGCAAAAATTTTAATACCTAATTTTTTTTTTATTTAACGTAGAATGAAAAAAATCTAATTAAATTATTAAAGTTAACGCTTTAAAAAATTATACACTATTAAAAAATAGTGTCAAAATCTAAAAATTTAAATATAAATTTTACAGATTAACAATAGAAATTTATGTTAAAACATAAATCAGGTGCCAACCAACTCATGATAAATAGATTTTACCTGTTAGTGACCGTGATGTAGCACAAATTAAAACAGAATGCAGTTATTGTGAAAAGTCGTTGGCAATTTAGTGTCATTTTGGTTAGTATTTGAGTGACTTATTGTTAAGTGTGACTCATAATTTGGTTAGAGGTTTTGCCATCACTTAAAATTAGGGTTTGGTGTTTCATGTTTTAGAGAGAAAGAGAGAGAGAATGATGGAGAGGAAGAAGAAGATTTAGAGAGGGATGATGGAGGTAGGAGAGATATGAGAGACTGAGAGATTGACGGATATGGAGAGAGAGAGAGTGAGATGAGAGAGATGAGAAAGAGATGTTAGAGCCATCACTGGAGAGAAGAGGAGAGAGACGAGAGAGAGAGAGAGATGAGAGAGACTGATAGGCGTGTTAGACGGACAAAATTCGGATTTTCGAGGTCGAGGTCGACAAGACCGTTTTCGAACTCTCACAAAATGGGGGGGGGGTTTGGATTTCCTTGGCCGGTTTGAACATTTCAAATGATAGAGAGATCATTTCTGATGGTTCAATTCAATTTATCCAGTTCTTTATACACAACATCGACGTTTAAATAATATTTCTACAATCTCTGCTTGGGTAGTTCCAACAATCTTTATTAATTGATAGAAATAATTATGTAATCGGTACTTTGTTTTTGAAATATATCGATTGTAGCAACAGAGGAAATACTGGGGTGCTAAAGGGGGAGAGTGGGTAGGGTATTTGTGCCGAAAAAATACCAGTCATTAATCATATGATGGATGACATTTTACGACAGGTGGTTGTAAAAGATTGAATAGAATGATTAATTATCTTTGAACGTTGAATCACCTGCCGGACCAACAGTGTCCGTATCCGCAGTCTCAGAAAATAAGTCTTAAAACCGCAATAGTTTAGTTTTTTTTTTAACCTTCAAAAAGATATCCGATCCCTACTAAAACACGTAACCGCACTTGGTGCGTCATTACCTTGTCGTAGACGAGGTATGGAGTTTCTACACCACGGGGTGGGTGTAAACCCCTAAAAATAGGTTTCAGTGACTATACCATCATCTAAATTGAAAAATGAAAAAATAAATAATAAATAGGTTAAAAAACCTAAATTAATATATTTATATACCCTACTATCTCCGTGGGAGGGGGAATTGGCCCGTAAGTGGGGCCTCAAGCTATGAATAACCAAATGAAAAATAAATATATAAATATGAGAATAGAACGTACCCCATCCTATGTAAAGAAACCTTATTAGGAGTCAAAGAAGGAATTAGAGCAGGGACATGCGATGCGTCATTCTATGTGTTATCAGATACGTAGAATCCGAATTTGCATTTTTCAAAACCCTAAGGGAGTGTTTAAACACCCGAAAATGTGGATCCCAAAAGAAAAAAGGAAAAAGAGGGAGAAACCCCAGGAGGGCTTAAAAGAAGTAGATGGAAGGAAGACGAAGGATTGCAGGAGGAATTAGAAGTGGCAAGATCCAAATGAGGTGCGCGTCATCCCAAAAATGGGATTTCATTCCTAAAATGAATTTTTTTTTAGAGAAATTCGTAGAATATTGAATACATGCGTGGTTACTATAGCAACCGGGCGTTGTACGATATACGGACTCTGTTATTTATAAGAGCCGTTATACTTGTTAATTATAACGAATCTTTACTTCTTTCTCTCTCTCTCTCTCTCCCTTTCTCGACATCATACCTAACTCTGCATAACCTAGCTTAAACTAACAACTAGCTTGTTAATAATATTAACAACGACTCTTCACTTGTCTGTCTGTCTGTCTCTGTCTCTGTCTCTGTCTCTGTCTCTCTCTCTCTCTCTCTCTCTCTCTCTCCTCTCTCTCTCTCTCTCTCTCTCTCTCTCTCTCTCTCTCTCTCTCTCTCTCAACATAACCCAACCTAATTTTAAGTGATGCAACCTTACCTCACATTAACAATATCACTCATACTACCAATACTTAAATTGCCACGACTTTTCACATAACTGATTCTGTTTTAATGTGTACATCACGTCCTACGGTATATCCCGTTTTATATGAGTTGAGTGGCAACTTTTATGTTTTAACATATTTTTTTTTAATCTGTAACATTTATATTTAAATTTTTTTCACATATTTTTTTTAGTACGTTTTATTTTTAAGCGTTAACTTTAATATTTTTTAGATTTTTTCATTCTACGTTAAATAAAAAAAATTAGGTTTAAAATTTTTGCTGAAATTTTAAAAATTTTATTAAACGTGTTTTATTGACCCTGAAGCAGCTAAACATTGACGTAAACTCATTCACCCGACCCCTCACCACCCCACCGTGATCAATTGATTCAAATCATATATGTATCAGCATTTATTGTATTACAAAACTCACATGTTGTTTAAACATAACATAAAATAAGTTCTTTGTACATGGAAACAGAAAAACGTTTTATATTACTATATAACTTTGCATAAAAAATTTAGTCTGAAATATACTAGCAAATATTTAATCACTGCTCCCCTTTATATTTCTAAACACTAACATATATTTACGAAGAACATTTAATACTAGGTAATTTTTTGTCTTACAAAATTTCTCTTTTCTAACTTAACCTAACCTGACCTGACATAACCCAACCTAATTTCACATTA
This sequence comes from Trachelipus rathkii, assembly GCA_015478945.1. NCBI lineage: Eukaryota > Metazoa > Arthropoda > Malacostraca > Isopoda > Trachelipodidae > Trachelipus > Trachelipus rathkii. The sequence goes on along the minus strand of JABUQX010093269.1, from coordinate 14,158 downwards.
ATTTTAGGTTAAAGATGTTTGTTAGACAGATATTGATTGTTAGGTTAATTTTCGATAGGTTAAGCTTTGGTAGGCTGAGCAATATACTTTAAAGGTAGATGGTAAAGCTTAGACATATGTTGAAAGTATGTTAGACTATGAAATAGTGTTAACAGTAAATGATACATTAAATATTTTTTCTGAAGGTAGTTTGACTGATATTGCTGGTAAGAGAATGCTAGGTTAAATATGTTAGGTAATGTCAAGTTAACTACCTGTTATGGATAGGAAACTATGCAAATGTTAGCATTTATTCATAGTTTAAGATGCTAAATATGTTAGATTATGTACATTGAAAACACTAAAATGTTAAAAAGTACTAAAATGCTAAAAAATATAAAAACATTCGTCTATTGTCTTTGGATTTATTGTGCGAGTCTCTATATTTATAAATACAATAACACGTTTAGGTCACCTTTGATGAAATATTTTAAAGTTTTTAATAGATTTACTAGGTTATGTAAAGTTTTTGCCAAGTGTTGGCATGTAAACATAGTTATATTATGTTATGCTAAACAAGAATGAAAGGTATAGCGTCATGTTGAGAAAGGGGGAGGAGCCTAAAATGTGATAAGCCAAAAAGTATTTTCTGAAATTATTATTATTATCATTATTATTATTATTATTATTATTATTATTATTATTATTATTATTATTATTATTTATTATTATTGCGTAATGTTTTGCAAGCATATTAAACGTAATCAAGTTATAATATGCCAGCATATTTCATGCTGAACGTTTTATGTAAAGTTATATAGTATATAAAAAAATTCAATTTCCATGTGCAAAGAATTTGTTTTGTTATGTTTATACAACAAGCGATTTGCATTACAATAAATGCTGATTGTATTATAACATGAATCATTGATCAATTGATCAGGGAGGGTGGGGTGGGGTGTTGTGGGTGGTGTTGCAATAAATGTTTTTATCATTTTGTTTTCAAAAAAGTTAATATTTTTTTACCTAAAACCAAAAGGCTTAATAAAAATGAAACAAGCATTAGTGGAATAAAATTAATAGAAACAAAATGTTTTTAAAAATGTAAAAATAAAACTTATAAATATAAAAACAAAACAAAACAGTAAACTTGAAATAAAATTTATAAAATAATCAAAACTTAACAAACAATATAAAATTAAAGTTCCTTAAACGAAAATATGAATAATAAAGTCAACGCTTACAAAAAGAAAACGAGGTATAAATAAAATATGTTAAAGTTAATGCTTACAAAAAGAAAACATACTAAATATATGAAAAGAAATTAAAATGTAAATGTAACAGCTTAAAAATATAAATATTAAAGTCTGAAATGATTTATTTTGAAGTACTGATAAACGATGATAGATTAGTGGTTCTTAACTTTTTGGGATGTGTAATGCACACTTTCAACTAGTTATATTACCCAATAACCCCTTTCATTTGGGAGAGGCAGGAAATGTGACTAAATTTTATTATACATGGATGATAAAATAGTTTTACTAAAAGATGCAGAGTATAAGATTTAAAAATTACGTTAATAATAATGAATAATGACTAACATTGTTAATTTACCTTAATTGTGACCTAATGACTTTATTGTGCTTGATGAAATCTGCGAGATTTTCTATATCGGTTCAATGATTATCAAGCGAAGTAGCAAGTCTTCCCTTTGACTAACCAATTTATTTTGCTGCATAGTAAGAATTTGCAACACTGCGCTGAAGTGTCTTTCTCCACCAAGTATGAAGAAGGAAAAACAAGTATGTAATTTCATTTCCTACCAAAGTTTAGGATACTTGCTTTGCATTTTGGGTTAAAATGATTCATAACCAAGCTGCTTAAAATGTACTTTAGCTTCGAGATCATTGCAAGTCGACAATTTCTTCATGTAAATTTTGGTAAGCAGAAGAGGCATCAGAAGGTAATGAATCTATGACACAATCAGGTATTTCAAGATCATAAAGATCTAAAAATCTGGTCATAAAGTCTTCTTTCAGAGTCTGCAGGTGAGAACAATACCATTCAATATCTGTATCTAAAATCAAATCACTATCATTGCCTTCTATAATTTGTAGGCTTGGGAACTGCAGGAAATCATTCCTCGCTTCGCTTTCTTTGGAGAATGATAATAAGATTTATATTACTTCTCTGTTATTTGATTTTAATCTCATTTAGTTTGGTAAATATATCTGAAAGATAGGCAATATCAAACTTTATGTTTCTTAGATTATCGTACAATTTCTCATCACAGGAATTAAAAAATTATAAAACAGTATCGTACAAATTATTGAAACGCTTCAGTTTCCATTTGAGAGCCATCGTATCTCGGTATGCAGCAATAGGTGCTTAAGATTCTCTTCATTTTCGTGGCATAGCTACCGAATGAGCCTTGATTGTCTTCATGGATTTAATTACAGCGTTCGGCGTATCATGTAGCCGACCAATGGGATGTTTTGTAGCCAAGTGTTCTAGATGGATAATACAGTTAACTGTAAATAATTGTGGAATTGCTTATTTTTAATGTGCTATAAATCCACGATAGCGACCTATCATAGCTGGCGCTTCATCCGTTGCACTTGCAATAATATTCGTGAATAGGAAAATTATTGGTATAAAAAATTTTTGAGAAGCAAAAAAATTGGTTTGAACATTTTTGAATAGGAACCATTTGTTCCGCAATGAGAAATTCTTCAACAATTTCCTTAGTATAATTTACATGAAGGACGTAGACCATTATCAAAGATTCATAATCACTTAAAGTTGACTCATTAATTTACAGATAAAATTCTTTGTTTTCTAAAGCTTCACATTGTATGCTTTCAACATCTTTTGCAGTTTCATCTATTCTTAATGCTACTGTATTATTATTACTGAGAGGAATTGACGTTATTACGGAATAAAAAATAAATTGGCAAACAGGATTTTCTTATATTTGGTAAGTTTAAGCGTTTAATAGTTTTAATTCGTTTTCAAACTTTCTTCATGCCCTGATGCCAGGCGCATGGTAGAAATATATTTTTCCTATGTCAGAAGGTTTTTATCAATAGCACTGATGTGCGTTATTTAAACGTAATCTTTTTTTTCAATATGTATTGTTTTCAATGTTTATCTTTCAGTTTATTTAGGTAAATATTAACAACCCTCACGTATAATGGAAAAACTATTGAAGATCATAAATTCATTTAATTATGCTAGCTCACCGCCCACCTCAGCGCTCCTTAGAGTATACTGCCCCTTTAATCAAGCATAGCGCCCCCAGGGGGCGATTTTGCCCATGTTAAGAACCTATGGGATAGATTAACTAATGGTACAATGACAGAGGTTGTATAAAGGCTAAGTTAGGAAAGATATTATTATGTTTTAACAGCAATTGATAGGTTAAATGCATAATAAGTTATGTTAGTTTGACATATTTTGGTGTGGAAAATGTATGTTAGGTTAAGTTTTAATAAGTAATATATATTGAAAAGTACTTTTGTTAGTTAGGGAATAGGTTAGATCAGTTTGGCAATGGTAGTTTCTGCTAGGTTATGATAGTATTTGCAGTCTTATGTTACGTTTTGATAGATATTGGTACGTTAACAGCTAATGATACGCTTTTGATACGAGATAAATTGTTCATGTAGAGCTATTGGATTGAAAAGTCGGATTAGATTAAGTTTTGTAGATATGATAGTTTGTTAGGGTATACAAGACACCTTATAAAGGGATATGCAAAAGTTAGGTAAAATTATGATAGTATGTTAGAGTATGAATTAATGTGCTAACAGTAATTTATAGGTTAAATATTTGCGTGATGATAGTTTGACTGATATTACTAGGTAATGCTTAGTTTTGGTAGGTTGCGATGATTTAAGGTATACATGTTAAGTTATTTTGTTAGGTTAGTGAATGTATTTTTATGTTAACAGTATTAATTTCTTGGGAACTTGATAAACATTTAAGGTTATTCGAGGTTTAAGTATTTTAAGCTCAAACGGTAGAGCGACGGAGTCGCATGGCAAGGTCGCGGGTTCGAATCCTAGGTAGAAATTACCTAGAGAAGTTCCCCTCCTTGAATAGGCTATGCCCTTGAGAGGTGTGAACTTTATAAAAAAAAAAAAAAAAAAAAAAAAAGGTTGTCATATTTTATAGTCTATTCTGTGATACATATGATTATCAGTGTGTAAAATAATAACTGACGCAATGGCTAAATGTTCTGCAGTAATCATCACGTGTTAACCGTTTATGTAGGTGAAATATTCAAACGTTATTCAAGCTTTCAGTATAACAAATTTTCTTTAATGGTTATTCTTTATGCAGAAATGCCGGATTTATATAAATAAAAGGGGTGGTCTCATATGAGAGTATTAGTGTTTTTTAAATTTTGACGCTTTTCGGGTCAATATAAATTATATTTTACCCCCCTAGAAAACGTAACGTTACAAAACAAAAAAGAGGCAAATATTTTTTAATATACAAATATCATTTTTTTTAGAAAATGTAAATAATACTAAACTTATAAGTATGAAAACTTAAAACAAAACAGTAAATTTGAAATAAAACATAAAATTATAAACATATAAAAATCAAGTTTCTAAAAATAAAATATAAGTAATAAAGTCAACGCTTCCAAAAAAAAAATATATATATAAATAAAATATATTAAAGTTAACGATTACAAAAAAGAAAAGATTTAAATAAAATATATTAAAATTAACGCTTACAAAAAGAAACGCTCTAAATATGTGAAAAGATTAAAATGCAAATGTTGAAGCTTAAAGAAAATATAAATATCAAAGTCTGAAATGGTTTATATTAAGGTATTGATAGATGATGATAGATGATCTAATGAGGTTGCATAGAGGCTAAGTTAGATCAGGCATTAAATGCATAATGTGTTAAAATGCACAATAAGTGATGTTAGTTTAAAATATGTTGGTAGTTTGATGCATGTTAGATTAAGTTTTTATAAATAATATTAGGAAAACTACTTTTGCTAGTTAGGGAAGAAGTTAGTTCAGCTTGGCAATGGTGGTTTTTGTTAGGTTATGCTAGGTTTTGTAGTCTTAAGTTAAGTTTTGATAGATATTGGTGCGTTAACGACTAATGATACTTTTTTGTTACGAGATAAATTGTTTATGAAGAAATATAGATATGACTGAGAAGTCAGATTAGAGCAAATTTGCATAGGTATTAGAGTTTGCTATGGTATACAAGATACCATAAAAAGGGATATGATAAAGTTAAGTAAAATTATGATGGTATGTTAAACTATGAATTGGTGTGTTAAGAGTAATTTATAGGTTAAATATTTGTATGATGATAGCTTGATTGATAGTGCTAGGTAAGAAAATGTTAGGTTAAGTTTTGATGGCTTATGTTAGGTTAACTACCTTTGACAGGTACGGAACTTTGCTAATTCAATCTATAGATTTATGAAAACAATAAGTTATTTAGGTTACATTCGACGAAATATTTTAAAGTTTTTGATGATAATTTATATGCTTTGCAAAACATTGCACAATTGTAGAGTTAATCACTTTCAGAAAATAGCAATAACCAACAAGAAAAACTTTTAGGCTTATCGCATTTTAAGCCCCGCCCACTATCGTAACATAACGTTTTACCTTTCATTCTTGTTTGGCTTATATACACATAAATGTGTTTTCACACCAATACTTAACAAATACTAGAATTAACATAACCTATTCTATCAAAAACTTTAAAATATTTCGTCGAAGGTGACCTAAGCGAGTTATTGATTTCATAAATCTATAGATTGAATTAGCAAAGTTCCGTACCTGTCAAAGGTAGTTAACCTAACATAAGCCATCAAAACTTAACCTAACATTTTCTTACCTAGCACTATCAATCAAGCTATCATCATACAAATATTTAACCTATAAATTACTCTTAACACACCAATTCATAGTTTAACATACCATCATAATTTTACTTAACTTTATCATATCCCTTTTTATGGTATCTTGTATACCCTAGCAAACTATCACACCTATGAAAACTTGATCTAATCTGACTTCTCAGTCATATCTATATTTCTTCATAAACAATTTATCTCGTAACAAAAAAGTATCATTAGTCGTTAACGCACCAATATCTATCAAAACTTAACTTAAGACTACAAAACCTAGCATAACCTAACAAAAACCACCATTGCCAAGCTGAACTAACTTCTTCCCTAACTAGCAAAAGTAGTTTTCCTAATATTATTTATAAAAACTTAATCTAACATGCATCAAACTACCAACATATTTTAAACTAACATCACTTATTGTGCATTTTAACACATTATGCATTTAATGCCTGATCTAACTTAGCCTCTATGCAACCTCATTAGATCATCTATCATCATCTATCAATACCTTAATATAAACCATTTCAGACTTTGATATTTATATTTTCTTTAAGCTTCAACATTTGCATTTTAATCCTTTTCACATATTTAAACCGTTTCTTTTGGTAAGCGTTAATTTTAATATATTTTATTTAAATCTTTTCTTTTTTGTAATCGTTAACTTTAATATATTTTATTTATATATATATTTTTTTTTTGGAAGCGTTGACTTTATTACTTATATTTTATTTTTAGAAACTTGATTTTTATATGTTTATAATTTTATGTTTTATTTCAAATTTACTGTTTTGTTTTAAGTTTTCATACTTATAAGTTTTATTTTTACATTTCTAAAAAACATTTTGTTTTTGGTAAAATATTTGCTCTTTTTTGTTTTTGTTAACTGTTTTACGTTTTCTAGGTAAAAATATTAATTTATTGACCCAAAAGCGATAAAACACTAATACCAACCATCCAACCCACCCTTTTATTTTAATATAAATCCGCATGTTGCATAAAAATAACATTAAAGTAAATTATTTGTATACTGAAACTGAATAAAGTTTAATATTATTATATAACTTTACATAAACGTTTAACAAGAAATATACTGCCAAACATTTAGCCATTGCTTCAGTTTATATTTTTACACACTAACATATATTCACGAAGAGACTATAATCTGACAACCTTTTTTTTTTTTTTTTTTTTTTTATTTAAAAGTTCACACCTCAAGGGCATAGCCCTATTCAAGGGGGGAATTCTCTAGGTAATTTTCTACTAGGATTCGCAACCGCGACCTGCATAAGCCTTATAAAACAGCTTAAAATACTTAAACCTCGAATAACCTTAAATGTTTATCAAGTTCCCAAGAAATTAATACTGTTAACATAAAAATACATTCACTAACCTAACAAAATAACTTAACATGTATACCTTAAATCATCGCAACCTACCAAAACTAAGCATTACCTAGTAATATCAGTCAAACTATCATCACGCAAAATATTTAACCTATCAATTACTGCTAACCTCACATAAAATAAAATAACTTACAAACATAATCTCACATAACTATTGCTTTTTCTTTTATAGGTGTCTTGTATATCCCTAACAAACTATCATATCTACAAAACTTAATCTAATCCGACTTTTCAAAGGCAAAAACATGAACAATTTTATACTCTAAATAAGCGTATAATTAGCTGTTAACGTACCAATAGACTTATCAAAACGTAACATAAAGACTGCAAATACTATCATAACCTAGCAGAAACTACCATTGAAACTGATCTAACCTATTCCCTAACTAACAAAAGTACTTTTCAATATATTACTTATTAAAACTTAACCTAACATACATTTTCACACCAAAATATGTCAAATAACCATTAACTTATTAGGCATTTACCTATCAATTGCTGTTTAAAACATAATATGTCTTTCCTAGCTTAGCCTTTTACTACAACTCTGTCATTGTACTTAAGTTAATTATCCCATAGGTTCTTAACATGGGCAAAATCGCCCCCTGGGGGCGCTATGCTGCATTTAAGCTCTAGGTGCGCTGAGGTGCGCGGTGAGCTAACATTATATTGATAGATTTATGATTTCAATAGTTTTTTTCAAATACTTTGTGGTTAATATTTACTAAAATAACTGAAAGATAAAACATTGAAGACAATACATATTGAAAAAAAAGATTACGTTTAAATAACGCACATGCTATTGATAAAAACCTTCTGACATAGGAAAAATATTATTCTACACCATGCGCTGGCATCAGGGCATGAAGAAAGTTTGAAAACGAATTAAAAACTATTTAAACGCTTAAACTCAAATCTAAGAAAATCCTGTTTGCCTAATTTTATTTTTTATTCCGTAATAACGTCAATATTCCTCTCAGTAATAATAATAAGTAGCATTAAGAATAGATGAAACGCAAAAGATGTTGAAAGCATACAATGTGAAGCTTTAGAAAAACAAAGAATTTTCTGTAAATTACTGAGTCCAACTTTAAGTGATTATGAATCTTTGATAATGGTCTACGTCCTTCATGTAAATTATACTAAGGAAATTGTTGAAGAATTTCTCATTGCGGAACAAATGGTTCTTGACACAAAATGTTCAACCAATTTTTTAGATTGCTCAAAATTTTTTAATACCAATAATTTTCCTATCACGAATATTATTGCAAGTGCAACGGATGAAGCGCCAGCTATGATAGGTCGCTATCGTGGATTTATAGCACATTAAAAATAAGCAATTCCACAATTATTTACAGTTAACTGTATATTCATCGAGAACAGTTAGCAAAACATCTTAGTGGTCGGCTACATGATACGCCGAACGCTGTAATTAAATCCATGAAGACAATCAAGCTCATTCGGTAGCTATGCCACGAAAATGAAGAGAATCTTAAGCACCTATTGCTGCATACCGAGATACGATGGCTCTCAAATGGAAACTGAAGCGTTTCAATAATTTGTACGATACTGTTTTATAATTTTTTAATTCCTGTGATGAGAAATTGTACGATAATCTAAGAAACATAAAGTTTGATATTGCCTATCTTTCAGATATATTTACCAAACTAAATGAGATTAAAATCAAATAACAGAGAAGTAATATAAATCTTATTATCATTCTCCAAAGAAAGCGAAGCGAGGAATGATTTCCTGCAGTTCCCAAGCCTACAAATTATAGAAGGCAATGATAGTGATTTGATTTTAGATACAGATATTGAATGGTATTGTTCTCACCTGCAGACTCTGAAAGAAGACTTTATGACCAGATTTTTAGATCTTTATGATCTTGAAATACCTGATTGTGTCATAGATTCATTACCTTCTGATGCCTCTTCTGCTTACCAAAATTTACATGAAGAAATTGTCGACTTGCAATGATCTCGAAGCTAAAGTACATTTTAAGCAGCTTGGTTATGAATCATTTTAACCCAAAATGCAAAGCAAGTATCCTAAACTTTGGTAGGAAATGAAATTACATACTTGTTTTTCCTTCTTCATACTTGGTGGAGAAAGACACTTCAGCGCAGTGTTGCAAATTCTTACTATGCAGCAAAATAAATTGGTTAGTCAAAGGGAAGACTTGCTACTTCGCTTGATAATCATTGAACCGATATAGAAAATCTCGCAGATTTCATCAAGCACAATAAAGTCATTAGGTCACAATTAAGGTAAATTAACAATGTTAGTCATTATTCATTATTATTAACGTAATTTTTAAATCTTATACTCTGCATCTTTTAGTAAAACTATTTTATCATCCATGTATAATAAAATTTAGTCACATTTCCTGCCTCTCCCAAATGAAAGGGGTTATTGGGTAATATAACTAGTTGAAAGTGTGCATTACACATCCCAAAAAGTTAAGAACCACTAATCTATCATCGTTTATCAGTACTTCAAAATAAATCATTTCAGACTTTAATATTTATATTTTTAAGCTGTTACATTTACATTTTAATTTCTTTTCATATATTTAACACGTTTTCTTTTTGTAGGCGAAAATTTTAATATATTTTATTTATACCTCGTTTTCTTTTTGTAAGCGTTGACTTTATTATTCATATTTTCGTTTAAGGAACTTTAATTTTATATTGTTTGTTAAGTTTTGATTATTTTATAAATTTTATTTTACGCTTACTCTTTTGTTTTAAGTTTTTATGATTTGTTTTATTTTACATTTTTTTAATTTTTATGTTCTCTTATTAATTTTTATTCTTTATATGCTTTTTTCTATTTTTATTAACCTTTTTCGTTTTTTAGGTAAAAAATATTAACTTTTTGATCCCAAAACCAGTAAAACATTATTGCAAACCACCCACCCCATCCCTCTCAACCTCCCCTGATCAATTGGGATCAAACTGATTCCATGTTCAAAAATTACATCAGCATTTTATTGTAATGCATCGCTTGCTCTAAGCTATAAACATAACAAAACAAAATTCTTTGCACATGGAAATTTGAATTTTTTTAATATACTATATAATATATAACTAAAACGTTCAGCATGAAATATGCTGGCATATTATAACTGTTTATTAGTTTAATAATGCTTGCAAAACATTACGCAATAAATAATAATAATAATATAATATAATAATATAATAATAATAATAATAATAATAATAATAATGATAATAATAATAATTTCAGAAAATACTTTTGGCTTATCACATTTTAGGCTCCTCCCCCTTTCTCAACATGACGCTATACCTTTCATTCTTGTTTAGCATAACATAATATAACTATGTTTACATGCCAACACTTGGCAAAAACTTTACATAACCTAGTAATCTATTAAAAACTTTAAAATATTTCATCAAAGGTGACCTAAACGTGTTATTGTATTTATAAATATAGAGACTCGCACAATAAATCCAAAGACAATAGACGAATGTTTTTGATATTTTTTAGCATTTTAGTACTTTTTAACATTTTAGTGTTTTCAATGTACATAATCTAACATATTTAGCATCTTAAACTATGAATAAATGCTAACATTTGCATAGTTTCCTATCCATAACAGGTAGTTAACTTGACATTACCTAACATATTTAACCTAGCATTCTCTTACCAGCAATATCAGTCAAACTACCTTCAGAAAAAATATTTAATGTATCATTTACTGTTAACACTATTTCATAGTCTAACATACTTTCAACATATGTCTAAGCTTTACCATCTACCTTTAAAGTATATTGCTCAGCCTACCAAAGCTTAACCTATCGAAAATTAACCTAACAATCAATATCTGTCTAACAAACATCTTTAACCTAAATTTAATGTGAAATTAGGTTGGGTTATGTCAGGTCAGGTTAGGTTAAGTTAGAAAAGAGAAATTTTGTAAGACAAAAAATTACCTAGTATTAAATGTTCTTCGTAAATATATGTTAGTGTTTAGAAATATAAAGGGGAGCAGTGATTAAATATTTGCTAGTATATTTCAGACTAAATTTTTTATGCAAAGTTATATAGTAATATAAAACGTTTTTCTGTTTCCATGTACAAAGAACTTATTTTATGTTATGTTTAAACAACATGTGTGCTTAGTGATACAGTAAATGGAGAAAAATATTCGACTTGAACCAATTGATCAATGTGGAGTGGTGAGGGGTCGGGTGAATGAGTTTACGTCAATGTTTAGCTGCTTCAGGGTCAATAAAACACGTTTAATAAAATTTTTAAAATTTCAGCAAAAATTTTAAACTTAATTTTTTTTATTTAACGTAGAATGAAAAAATCTAAAAATATTAAAGTTACGCTTTAAAAATAAAAACGTACTAAAAAAATATGTGAAAAAAATTTAAATATAATTGTTACAGATTAAAAAAAATATGTTAAAACCATAAAAGTTGCCACTCACTCATATAATAACGGGATTTAATCCGTAGGAACGTGATGACACATTAAAACAGAATCATTATGTGAAAAGTCGTGGCAATTTAAGTATTGGTAGTATGAGTGATATTGTTAATGTTGGAGGTAAGTTGGCATACTTAAAATTAGGTTTGGGTTATGTTAAGAGAGAGAAGAGAGAGAGAGAGAGAGAGAGAGAGAGAGAGAGAGAGAGAGAGAGAGAGAGAGAGAGAGAGAGAGAGAGAGAGACAGAGAGAGACAGAGAGAGACAGAGAGACAGACAAGTGAAGAGTCGTTGTTAATATTATTAACAAGCTAGTTGTTAGTTTAAGTTAGGTTATGCAGAGTTAGGTATGATGTCGAAAAAGGGAGAGAGAGAGAGAGAGAAAGAAGTAAAGATTCGTTATAATTAACAAGTATAACGGCTCTTATAAATAACAGAGTCCGTATATCGTACAACGCCCGGTTGCTATAGTAACCACGCATGTATTCAATATTCTACGAATTTCTCTAGAAAAAAAAATTCATTTTAGGAATGAAATCCCATTTTTGGGATGACGCGCACCTCATTTGGATCTTGCCACTTCTAATTCCTCCTGCAATCCTTCGTCTTCCTTCCATCTACTTCTTTTAAGCCCTCCTGGGGTTTCTCCCTCTTTTTCCTTTTTTCTTTTGGGATCCACATTTTCGGGTGTTTAAACACTCCCTTAGAGTTTTGAAAAATGCAAATTCGGATTCTACGTATCTGATAACACATAGAATGACGCATCGCATGTCCCTGCTCTAATTCCTTCTTTGACTCCTAATAAGGTTTCTTTACATAGGATGGGGTACGTTCTATTCTCATATTTATATATTTATTTTTCATTTGGTTATTCATAGCTTGAGGCCCCACTTACGGGCCAATTCCCCCTCCCACGGAGATAGTAGGGTATATAAATATATTAATTTAGGTTTATTAACCTATTTATTATTTATTTTTTCATTTTTCAATTTAGATGATGGTATAGTCACTGAAACCTATTTTTAGGGGTTTACACCCACCCCGTGGTGTAGAAACTCCATACCTCGTCTACGACAAGGTAATGACGCACCAAGTGCGGTTACGTGTTTTAGTAGGGATCGGATATCTTTTTGAAGGTTAAAAAAAAAACTAAACTATTGCGGTTTTAAGACTTATTTTCTGAGACTGCGGATACGGACACTGTTGGTCCGGCAGGTGATTCAACGTTCAAAGATAATTAATCATTCTATTCAATCTTTTACAACCACCTGTCGTAAAATGTCATCCATCATATGATTAATGACTGGTATTTTTTCGGCACAAATACCCTACCCACTCTCCCCCTTTAGCACCCCAGTATTTCCTCTGTTGCTACAATCGATATATTTCAAAAACAAAGTACCGATTACATAATTATTTCTATCAATTAATAAAGATTGTTGGAACTACCCAAGCAGAGATTGTAGAAATATTATTTAAACGTCGATGTTGTGTATAAAGAACTGGATAAATTGAATTGAACCATCAGAAATGATCTCTCTATCATTTGAAATGTTCAAACCGGCCAAGGAAATCCAAACCCCCCCCCCATTTTGTGAGAGTTCGAAAACGGTCTTGTCGACCTCGACCTCGAAAATCCGAATTTTGAAGTATCAATCGTCAAAAACACTAAATTCAAATGGAGTGAGAGAAAATCTCCAAGTCAGCTTCCGGCATGACTTGATTGATCTGCAATATTGCAAATTTAAAAAATCACCAACTTCCACCGAAATTGGAGAAATTCCCAACTCAGCTGCTGACATAACTTGATCACAACTGACGCTTTACCTTCCACTAAAACTGAACTCTTTTCTCAAATTTTTGTTTCCAATTTCACCTTAGACGATCCCTGAACTCATTTATGCCTAATATTGTAATTTCTTTTAAGAATTTCATTTCTGCTTTCTTTGAGCTTAATACCAAGAAGGCCTATTGATTGTATTCCTCCTGTGATTCTCAAAACTTGTGCTTACGAGCTTTCATCCTGGGTTGATAAACTATTGAGACTCTCTTTCTACTTCGATCTTCACTTCTGGTTGGAAAAGTGCGCTCGTTCATCCTGTATCGCAAAAAAGGACCCATCACAACTCTCCAGCTATCGTCCTATCGCTTAAATTTCTGTCTTTCTAAAATTTTCGAATCTATCCTTAATAACATGAAGGTTTGGAAACATCTCAATTCTTCTAATCTTATCTCTGACTGATCGCAGGCATGACTTTCGTAAGAAATCCTCTACTTCTGATCTTCTTTCTCTTCTTTCTGATTTTTCGTCCTCTTCCATTCTGCATTTCGGTGAATCTTTTGCGGTGGCACTTCGCATATCGAAAGCTTTTGATAGAGTCTGGCACTAAACTTTAATTTCTAAACTTGTAAATTTCT
>JABUQX010093268.1:22500-42371 GCA_015478945.1 Trachelipus rathkii | reverse complement strand
AAATATATTCATTAGTTGTGAAAACCTGTTTTAATAAAAAAATTGATTAACAAATAAAATTACCTATTTTTTCTTAAATTTCACCATTCAAATTATAGAACTCTTTAAAAGTAGATTTCTTCCTAAATATTCACATTTGAAATTATTTCAGGTAAATCCTTAAATTGGTTTTTAACGGTTAATTTTCAGCATTGAAAAAATAATGTGTTTCTTGAAATCCAATTTTAAAAAAGCAGAAAAGGAATCTATTATAGTTTTAGGTGTCTAAACTTGACGTTTTTTAATGAAATTCAATTTTTGTTGTTTATTACCAAATATTCATTTAGTTGTTGAAAAAACCTGATTTTAATAAAAAATTTTAACTTGTAAAATTACGTTTTTCTTAAATTTTCACACATTGTAGCACACTATTCACAGTACCGATTTTCGCTTATAATTTCAAACATATAAATTTATTATCGCGTCAAACTCTTAAAATTGTTTACGATTTTAACGGCGATTATTTTCGCATTTGAAAAAATAATTGTTGCATTGAAATGCAATTTCCGTGAAATGCACACTTTCCAAAAAAGCAGAAAATCGAATGTTAAATAGTTGATTTAGAGCATAGTCTTTAATTGACGTTTTCTTTATCAATGATATTCAATTATTTAGTTTACCTTATATACCAAATATTCATTGAGTTTTGTGAAAACCTGTTTTAATAAAAAATTTACTTCGTAAAATTACGTTTTTTTTTTTTTAAATGTTTTCCCTCCCCTCCCCTAATTTAGAACTCCTTAAAAGTACGATTTTATTTTTTTCTCTTTTCTCTATAAACCTTCTTTCTGAAACATGATATTATAAATTTGGTAAATTCTTAAAAATTGAGTTTTTAACGTATTCAGGTATTTGAAAAAGGTACAATGTACTTATGATCAATCTCTTGTTTACCCTCTCACTCGCTTGCTTTCATCTGATGTATTAGCATCATTTCAGGCAAAAAAGAAGGCAAAACAAAAGTGGGATATATTAATCTCTTATTTTTGGTGCTTTAATAATTTGGACCGTTTTCTTAATTGAAATTTCAATATTTGTTCTTTACCTATATAACAAATATTTCTTTAAGTTGTTAGAAAACCTGTACTCTTAATAACAACATAAAATTTAACACTTACTATAAATTACTGTTTTTCTCTTAAATTTTCACATTTACTCACTTATCGTAGCCGCCTCCACTGTACTCTAAGATGGTCTCACTACAACTTTCAATCACTCTGCATAATCCTGACCTCTATGGTACCAAATTCCTTCTGCCTAAAGATTGTGGATTCTCTTCATATCCCCGTAATATCTTCAGCATTTAGAACATCAAATACATGTGTCTTTCATTCGATAATGCCATTATCAAATACGCAGAAAAGCGAATTTCATTGAAACTTTATGTTTCATTATACAACTTTCGACATTTATTTAATACCCAATCATTATCACATATTTGCTTTTCTCCACTATACATACCAAATATTCATCTCCATACTTAGTTCAAACAACCAACGTCTTGTGATAACAAAAATTTACAACTTCTATATTACATTACGACTCTCCTTATATTCACATTACCAAATCTCAAACTCACAACAACAAGCGAACGCCTTTTCCAATTCATCATTTCAACATTATTTGGCGTACGAATCTTAAGTTAGCGCTTCTTCTCTATACGGCCACTCTTTTTAGCATTTGAAAACCTCAATATCTTTGATTATTGCACAATGCCAATTTCCAAAAAGCAGAAAAGCGAATTTATTACTAGTTTTTGGTGTCTTAAATTGACGTTTTTTTTACTGCAAAAAACAATTATCATATATTTTGTTTTAATACACCACATGTTATGTACCACCATAAATCTCATTCTTAAATCAATATTAGTTGTGATATTTAACATAGTTTTAAAGTAACCAACAAACAATATTTAATCTCTCATAGCCACACTTCACACATCACGCTTCCTTCTACTAGATCCTTCTCACAACACCAACATTCTACCTCACACTTCTCCGAGACACTACTTACATAATTGCTCCTGATTTTTTCATAAAATGTCAACATTCTGAATTATATTGCATAACATTAAAATATTGGTTAGTTTAACCGGCTCCAGATCACTTCAATTGAAAAAATCAGACATATACACTCCGTGGTGATTCATCTGCAGAACACGTGCAATTATCATGATATAAGCACAGGAACACAAGCGAATTATTACATAAGTATTCTAGGTGTCCTTAACAATTGCACGTTTTTTAATGAAATTTCACAATATTCTGTCCCTTCTATGTACCAAATATTTCATTAGTCTGTGAAACTGTCTTTCAGGTAAACAATTTGTAACGTTCTAGACAATACGTATTTCTCTACTGTTGAGCATTTTTACATTACAATAATTTCATAGAGGACTCGATAAATAGAGTGACGATTTTTCTTTGCAATTTTCAACTATTGGCACAATTTAACACTGCTCGTAACATCTGTAACCAATATTGAGTTTTTAACTCAAGCCCGGTTTAATGTGTCAGGTCATCTTTGAATACAAAACATTAATAATTGTCTTCGTTCTATTCTGACATGCGGTACTTACACGACAAGAGGGCGAGCAAGAAATCGAATTATTAATATTTTGAGGTGTCTGAGATTTGGGAACCTGTGCTCTTTTGTTACCACTCCAGGAGTTCTTTATTATTTTGAATTTTTTTTATACACGGCTTCCAAATTATGACGCAAAATAACTCTACGTACTATACCACCTACGATGAATACCATCTCCTTCCATCTCATCTCTCTTCTCTCTCATCTTCTCTCTCCTCTTCTATCTTTCCTACTAACCTGCGGTAAAATCTCCCTCTCTCTCTTCTCTAACTCTCTCTCTCTCTCTCTCGAGATCAACCTTCGTTCTTATACATCTTAACTATCAGTCTCTTCTCTATACCTCGTTCTACATCTTTACCGCTCTTTTTCTTTACATCCTTTTTTCCATCCTCTATCTCACTACAATTCTCTCCTCTCTCTCTATGGCATACCTCTTCTTACATCTAAGCTACCGTAAATTCTTTCTTCTCCTATAATCTCATCTATACATGTGCTCGCGCTATTTCAGGATTATGTTTTGACATATTTACTAAAAATCTTAGAAAGTTTGTTTTTCAACTTATTCGAATTTAAACCCATTTTTAAAGTTTTTCCTCATATTGAAAAGCCCGTTTCATCTGGTCTTCCATCGTCTCTTTCTTGAAATTGAAAATTGCAATTCTAACAAGAAGCTAGACATATATGCGTCGAGAGTGTTTTCTTCATATCTAATTCTTTCTAGGTTTCCCTGATCGTAGCCAATTATTGTTCTTTAATTACGTTTTATTTATAATTGTAAAATCTTAAGTAGGTAAGTAATTAATTTCAATTTAAGTAATATACAATGAATTAATTGCTATAATAAGTTTATGAATAACCTTGGTTTTATTATATTTTTAAAATTCTCAAATCTCGCTCTTCTTATATATTCACTTTTCCCCTACACACATCTTCCTAAAATACACATTCATGTTCCATAAATTATCAACATTTGAAATAATTATTTGGTAAACCTCTTTAATTAAATTGATATAGTTTACTGGAATCGTATGAAATTTTCAGAGCATTTTAAAAAAATAAATTTTGTGTCATGAGGAAATTAGCAATTTTCAAAAAGCGAAACCCAAGTTTATTAAAAAGTTTTTTTAGGTGTCTTTAATAATTGCCTGTGAATGTATGTACTATTTATATTCGGGATGAAATATATCAAAATATTTCATTAGTGTGAAAATCTCTTATTTAACACTAAAGTATTTTAACTATCTACAATTGTACGCTTTTTCTATAAATTGTCACATTTCAAATTTAAAAAAGATCCTTTAAAAAGTACGATATTTTCTACTAAATTTCAACATTTGATATATATTATTTGGATATATCTTAAATTGAGTTTTTAACGTATTTTCAGCATTTAAATAAAAATAATGATTTCATTTATTAAATGTGCATTGCAAAAGCATGTATTGCTGTTGCTGGCGTAGTTTTAGGATGTCTTTATAATAATACTCGTTTATTTATATAATAAATTTCAAAATTAATTTTGAGTTTTAATATTATTCCAATAATTACATTTTCATTTAGTGAATAAACCTTGTTTTAATTTTAAATATAATAAAATTAATATTTTAACATCTAAAATTACGCTTTTTTCTTAAAATTTTCCACATTTACAAATTTATAGAACTCTTAAAAGTTACGATTATTTTTCCTAAATTTCAAACATTCTGAAATTATTTTGTAAATCTTAAAATTGAGTTTTATAAGGTATTTTCAAGCATTTTGAATAAAAATAAATGTGTATTATCATTGAAATGCCAATTTCATAAAAAGCTAGTTAAAAGCAGACTGTTTAATCGCTCTTTACAGAATCAATATAAATGACGTTTTTTAATGAATATTTCATTCTTTGTTTATTTATTATATATGAATTATTACCAAATTATTTCATAATTAGTTTGTTGAAAACCTGTTTTAATAAAAATTTTAAATTTGTAAATTTTCATTTTTTTCTTAAAATTTTCACTTATATCAAAATTTAGAGAAAAAGTGAAATAGTACGATTTTTCCAAATTTCAACATTGAAATTATTTATTTTGTGAGTTTACTCAAATATATAACGATTTTAACTTATTTTTTCTTAAAGGTTTATTGGATTCAAATAATAATCTTGTTACATTGAAATTGACGAAAAAGTTAGGCCAGAAAAGTCGAATTTATTAATATTTAAGTGTCTTAAATGAGAGTTTTTTATCAAATTTTCAATAAGTTAAACACTGGCAGCGCTTTTAATTTCATTTAGCTTTTCAAATAACCTTTGTATTAACAAAAAAGTTTTAAACATTCTAAAAAAATTATGTCATATTATTTCTTCGACATTCTCAGAATTAAAAAAAAAAAAAAACTTTCTTAAACGTAATTTTATTTCTAATTTTTCAAATCAATTTGTTATTAATTTTAGTGTAAATCTTAAAATGAAGTTATACACTGTAATTTACAATACTTTATGAATTTTAAATATCGTTATGTTTATTAATAATAGAAATTTTTCAAATCTATCAAATACATAACTGTATTTAATAGTTTTATAATTTCTTAAAATTGACGTTTTTTAATGATATCTTCCAATAATTTGTTTTTATATATGATACCAATTTAAACCGTCTCCAAACTGATAAACCAGAACAACGACTATAAAAATAATATTTTAACTTTCTAACAATTAAATTACGTTTTATCTTAAATTTTTCACATATAACAATGTAAAAACTTAAATAATTACGATTTTCCCAAATATTCAATATTTATAAATTTATTTGGTCAATCCTAAAATTGAGTTTTTAACGGTATTTCAAGCATTTGAAAAAAGTAATGTGTTATTCAAATTTGAAATTATACAAGGCTGCAAATGCAAGAAAAGCGATTTACTATGAACGAGTGTCATTAATAATTGTACATATTTTTTAAATGAAATCTTCAAACTTTGTATATATATATATACCAAATTATATTCATAGTTGTAAAACCTGTTTTAATACAAAAAAATATAATACTTCTATAAATTTGTACGACTTTTTCATTAAAAATATATTATTTCACTTTACAAATATATTAGAACTCTTAAAAGTACTTATTTTCCTAAATTTCAACATATAGTGAAAATTTATTTTGATAAAATCTTTATGGATTGAGTTTATATTATTAACTCAGGCAATTTCAGCATTTGAAAATAAATAATGTGTTTCATATAGAAATTGCCAATTCAAAAAGCTAGAGAGTAAAAATACGATATTTTATATTAATAGTTTTATTAGGTGTCTTATAAATTAGACGTTTTTAATTGAATAATTATTCACCATAATTTGTTTATATACTCATAAATATTCATTAGTTTACTTAAACCTGTTATTTACAAATAATATTATACTTCATAAATTACGCTTCGTTCTTTAAATTTTTTCACATACATAAATTTGATGATAACTCTTAAAAGTACGATTTTTCCTAATTTCAACATTTGAAAATTATTTTTAAACGTAAATCTTAAAACACGATATAAAACGATAATGTCGCTAGCTTCATGTACAAAACTCAAAAGAACATATGAATAGCATCAATAAAAAGCAGAATAAAAGAACTTTTAACATGATAAGAGTCTTAAATTACCGTTTTTTTTAATGGAAATTTCTATTATCACATTTTTTAATGCGCAAATATTTCTGGATAGGAATGAAAAACTTTCTCAATAAATAAACTTAATGCTAAAAATTACGTTTTTTTCTTGAACTTTTTCATCAATTACAAATTATTATGAACTCGTAAAAGTACGATTTTTCCTAATAATCAACATTTGATAATATTTGGTAAATCTTAAAATATTGTGATTTTTAATTGTTTAGAGATATTTGAAAAATACTGATTTTTGTTTCATAATTTTTAATTTTCAAAAAGCTTAAAAAAGATTGTATTAATAGTTTTTATAGTTGTACTAATATACGTTTTTACAATTAACTATCATCTCTCTCTCTTGTTAGAAAAATCATATCACATCGCATAAAGATTCCCTTTATGAAAGAATTTTTCGATGTTTTAATAAAAAAATATGTCCTTCTAACTTCTAAAAATTCATCGCTCTTTTCTTGAAAATATTTTCGAGCATTACAAAGATGTCCTAGAACCCTTTACTTAAAAGCTACCATTTTTCTCCGTGAAATTTCACCCACATTACTCTAGCATCATAGTTTGAGTAACGAGAACTCTATACAAATTGAGTTTTAACGTCATAGTGTGTTCAGGCATTTGTATAAAAATGATAATGTGTTCCTACCTTTGTAAAATAGGCCATTGTACGATATTAAGCAGAGGACTGGAAACAAGTTATGTGCGGAAGACCGTCTTACTCTAACTGAGTTTAAGTATGTGTGTTAGGCTTAAACATATGTGAAAGTTCTCTCTTATGACGTAAATTTTAAGATACATCTGTGTTGTGATTAGTGATAGCGGCGAATATTGTTCAGGATTTAGGGTTGTGCAAAGAACCTGTTTTTAATAAAATAGTTTTTACTTCTAAAATCCTGTGTTTCATTAATATATCTACCATTAACCAGCGAAGTGTGGATAGATACTCCATAAAAGTTACTCGAGTTTCTCAGTTCTCAAACGACTCTGAGAGACTCGTAATTTATGGATACATTCTGAATTAGAGGTTTTTTAACGTATTTGTCGGGTCAGGCGAGTGTGTGATTAGAGAGACTCAATGTGGTTTATCTATTGAGCAAATGACAGTTTCAAGAGAGAGACATTGACAGTTATGTGCTGTTTTAGGTGTGCTATAAAGATTATGAGTTATTACTAATTCAACTTCTCCCAAGTATTTGTTTCCTAGATAATACTGCGAAAACTGATCTATCCATTAGTGGGGAAAACCTGTTTTAATAAAAAAATGGGTATTTACCAGGACTTCCTAATGAATGTTATCGGCTACTTGGGTTTCTTAAATTTCACTTAGAAGAGTTGATGAGAAGCTCTGTCACCAACAACTGACAGATTTTGCACGAGTTAGAGTCACATATTACACACATTTGAAATTATTGAGGCAATCTTAACACATTAGAGGAGGTATTTTAACCGGTCTATACACTCCAGGACTTGATTCAGCACGAGCAAGTAAGATAAACGCTAATTCATTGAAATTGTCTCGAAGTCCACAGAAAGCGAGAGAACACAGCGACAGCACTTATTGGATTAATAGTATGTTAGGCCCTCAGATATTGACGTTTTTATACAGTTTGCAAATTTGCGCAAATTTACTGGTGTTGATTGCATACCACATATACACAAAATACGTGTGTCCATCTAGGGATTGTGCATCCTCTTGTTTCAAATTTACAAGAACATAGAAAGCTTTGCATAAGGAATCTCACCAGCTTCTGATCTACCAGTGAAATTCCACAGGTGTGTACAAATTGACTCTTAAAATACGATTTTTACCTATGACAATTCATAACATTTGAAGAGAGCTACTTCGATAAGCTCTCGCTAGGTTTTCTCTCGCTAGCTTTAAAGTCTCATTCAGTCTCCCTTGCAGAGAGATTGCTCGTCGTCCTCAGAAAGTCAACCTTCCAAAAGCCACGAAAAAAGCCCAAGTGTCACATCGATATTAATGGAAGTTGTTTAACTGGGGCATTCTTAAATTGTTTACCCTTTTTTAATGGAAAACACATTTTCTCTTATTGACGGTCAGTGACTTTGTGTTTGTATATCCAAAAGAATATTTCGATGTTACGTGCGTTGATTAAACGTAGCTCAGTGTTTCTGAAATAAAAAATGTGTTGTGAGCTTCGTATTACTTCCAATTAATGATAGATATTTGCCGTGCTTATATAGAATAGTTTATCACATTTCAAATTTAGATACCCTGCTATAAGAAGCTGAACGGATGTGATTTACCGTGACATACTTGCTGACTAATTGAAATGCATATTGTGGGTGACTAGAGTCCTTAAATTGAGTTGTGTGAACTGGCCTGCCGAGTTTTCTAGGGATATTGAGAAGATAATGAGGGTTCTTTCGTATATGAAATGTCTCAGGTTTCAGAGAAGCAGAAGGACTAACTCTTTCATTATTATTAATATATTCCAGGTGTCTGTAAATTGACCGCATATTGTTGTAGAGTGTTAAGGCAATCTTTATTCTATACATTTGTTTAATGGGTCTACGAGACAAATTTTCTCTCGAGGATCTTTTTCTGAGAGAAACTGAGGTGTGTAATAATATAAATAACTTTAACTATCTAAAAATTGACGATATTCTAATCTGTCAATACTTTTCTCATTACGAGAAATTTAGCAATACCCTAAATAATTACGATTTTCCCTCAAATTTGCGACACCATTTGAACCTAATATCATCTATTCGTCTCGAATCCCTAAAATTGACGTTTTTTATCAATCTCGATAATGCAATTGTACAATGAGCATTATGAACCATACAATGAACCTAACTCGATAGTTTTCAGAGTAGTGACAAAGTTCAAAAAGACACGAACTACACGCTCGTGAATGTGATCTCTCGGTGTCGAGTTCTTAAATTGATATCAATATCTTAATGAAAATTTCAATATTTGTTTTTACGTGATATATATCCGAAAATATTGGCCTGCTCAATTAGTTGTTATAAAGCGCGTGTCTGTGAGCTATATAAAACCCAAAATTTATACTCTTACACTTAATTGTGAGGTTACTTGCTTTCTCTGGAAACTCTTCAAATATGTATCTCAGCATCTACCACATGTTCTCAAGAAACTCTTACTAAAACGTGCGGTCACCTCGTTCCCTCACTTTCATACCTCTGAAATGTGAGTATTGCTCATATCTTCACGTTGAACGAGGTTCAATTTAACGGCATCTATCAGCAGGTCGGAAAAAATGATGTGCTGTTACATTAGAATGAAATTTTCCAAAAAAAACGTGCTCCGACAAAAAGGACCGAATTCGTTTATTGATATTTTAGGTGTCTTAACTCCGCTTTACTTTCAATGAATTTTCAATATTTGTTTATGTATACCAAATATTTCATGTAAGTATATATGTATACCTGTGTGTATATAAAAAATTTAACTTCTAATTACGCTTGCGTCTCTAGGACATTTGTCCACTCACTCCAAATTAGGGCCAGAACTGTGAAAAGTGTTACTACATTTTTCCACTAAATCCTCCAGTTGAAAATTTTTGAGATCAGAACCTCCTTAAAGAACACTCTCTCTCTCTCACCGGTATTCTTCCCCTCGGCATGTCTGTTACATACAATCATTAGTCATCGCGAGAAAACTAGTTACTAGAGTTCTCTGCACGACAATAAACGCCGAATTTTATTAATCCGGTATTACGGCTGTCATTCACTCTCACGTTGTTATCACATATATATATACATGTTCCATATTCTCTGTGCCCTTCTTACTCACTTTTAATTCAAAAACCTTATTTCATGGTATGTTGTTAAAACCTTGGTGAGTTTAGTAAAACAATTTCACACTTACTTGATTAAATGATTTACAGTTTTTCGTTCCTCAAAATATAATTGCTACGTAAGGAAATTAAAGGAAAAGTCAGTTTACCTTTTACCGGATCGTTCTCTTTTACCTTTTCTTTCACATCCTTCAAATTTGAAGACTGCACAATTTACTTTTAATAATATCGAAGACCCTTTATTTTATTTTTTCAATGTCCCGGTGCGGTGCAGTTTGTAAAAATATAAATAATAGTGTTTCATGTATTAAAATTGCTCAATTTCATAATAAAAGCAGAAAAAGGCGGAATTTAAATAGTTTTTAGATGTCTTAAATTGACGTTTTTAATTTGAAATTCAATTATTGTTATATAGTATTACTATATCTATAACTCAACAAATTTAATATTGTTGAAAAACTGTTTTAATAAAATTTTATTATAACTTGATAATAATAAATTACTGATTATTATTTCTTATAATTTTCACATTACAAATTTTAGAACTCTTTAAAAGTACGATTTCTAAATTTCAACATTTGAAATTATTTGGTAAATCTTATTAAAAATTGAGTATTTTAACTGAGCGCTCCATATTTCTGATCCAGCATATTGTATAAAATGAAATTTGTGGTTTACAATTCTTGAATATTCTCTCATATCTTATATAATTGCACATATCTTATTTAATCATATTTTTTTAAAGTTGTCTTAAATTGACGATTTTGAATGAAATTTCAATTATTTGTTGTTGATATTTAGGATAAATATTTCATTCAATTAGAGTGAATAAAAAACCTGATTTTAATAAAAAAATTTCTATCTTACCTGGAACGTTCGTCATTCATTATATCTTTAATAATATTTCACACTTATCGATTCATTTATTAGAAATCTACTTAAAAAGCTTAAAAAATAAATCTAGATATTGCTACCCGTACATTTAATATATGTGTGGGTAAATCTTAAAATTGAGTTTTTAACGGTATTTCTGTGCATTTATGTAAAAAATAAGTGTTTCATTTGAAACA
Organism: Trachelipus rathkii; assembly: GCA_015478945.1. NCBI lineage: Eukaryota > Metazoa > Arthropoda > Malacostraca > Isopoda > Trachelipodidae > Trachelipus > Trachelipus rathkii. The sequence continues at coordinate 31,234 of JABUQX010093268.1, read as the reverse complement.
TATATATCAAAATAGCAGTAAAAAGCGAATTATTATATATTAATAGTTTTTATAGTGTGTTACTTAAATTGACGTTTTTAATGAAATTTTAAAAATATTTGTATTTATTATTATTATATCACAAATATTTTCATTAGTTGTGGAAACTTGTTTTCATAGATTATAAATAGAAAAGTCTAAATATTTATCGACTTTTTCTTTAAAATTTTCCCAAATTACAGACTCAGGTCTCTGAATAATCCTATTGTTTCCTTATTCAACTATAGATAAAATAATTGGTAATACTTAATATAATTGGAGTTTTATACAGGTATTGTTCAGCATTTTGAAAATAAAATAAATATAGTGTTATAAATATAAAGTGCCTATTTACTAAAAAGCAGAAAAGCGATATTGTTAATAGTTTTAGGTAAAAATTAAATTTGACCTTTAAATAATCAAATTCAATATTTTTATTTATTAAATTTACCATAAATTAATTTTAATTAGTGGTGAAAAACTCAGTTTAACATAAATAAAATTTTAACTTCAACTAAATTACGCTTCTTCTTTTAATGATTCATCAATAAATATGAAACGTACAGTCATACAAGGTACGATTCTTTATATACCTAAATTTCATTATTTGAAAATAAATGGTACCCCTTTAATTATCATCCCTTGATAATAAACGACGTGTTCTTAAAACTCTCATTTGATAATAAAATAATGTGCTCCTTGAATTCTTAATTGTAAAAAGGTTTCAGCAATGACGAATATAAAGGTACAGTCATAGTCTAAAATAATTCTGTTAATTGACAGTTAAGTTACTATAGAATCGCTCATCAAATATTGTTTAAATTGATTAATATTTTCCAAAAAAACAGACTTCAACAGATCTATCTATATTGATAAAATGAGGAATGAACGCATTAGGGAGTTGGGTTGTGTGAAGAAAGGCGTAAATGAGAGAATAAATGAAAGTACATTAGAATGATTTGGTGATATTGAAAGGATGGATGATCGTTGGTTAGTTAAGCGGATGTATAGTGGTGAGTGTGCTGGGAATCGACTGGCTGAGAGAGTAAAGTAAAAGTGGATTGAGCCAGTAAAAGAATGTCTGCAGGAGAGAAATGTGAGTTTGGCAGAGGCGAGAAGAAAGGTATGTAGGAGAGAATGGCGGGGTTTTTGTGAGGGAAGGCTGTGGCTCACCTGGGCCAGGGATGAACCCACACTTGACGATTTACCATAGTGAGGATCCGTCGTGTTCCATGTGAAGCGATAGGTGGATTTTCTGACTGCGACGAGTCCTTACTAATTAATGGAACAGGGGGGGGGTAAAGCTGGGCTTTCTTTTCGACTTTTGTCATATTCTCCTACTGCTTTTCTTTTCATATATTAAAACAGCTCATTAATCTCTCATTACAACATAACTTCTTTCATTTTAATGGCAAATATTACAAACAAACTTTCGGCCTGAGTATGGGATCCCCACTGTCTCCCATACTCAGTAACATATATGGAATAACAGAATTTTATCATATTTTACCCCACCCTTTATTAAACAATAGTTTATGGATTGCATTTTTGTCTCCCTTCCTCACAACACCAACCCTAATGATGTCCTAAACTATATTAACTCTATTCATCCTTCAATTCAGTATACGATAGAAATGCCTTCCAACAACTCTATCCCCTTCCTCGATACCTTAATCACATGGAATAACAATTACTTGCAATTTACTTTATATAGAAAACCAACATTCGCACCAAACTATATACATTGGCTATCTAATCATTCCCCAAACACAAAATTAGCTGTTCTGTCATCTTTATTTCTCCGTGCCTTTCGTATATGCTCTCCCCCTCTTCTAGCACAAGAAACTAAATACATCCACAATACTTTCAAATCACTTTAATCCTGAGTTTTTCATCACAAAAGATTTAACAAAGCTAAAAAGAGGTACGATAGCACCTTTCCCCGAAAAATAGCAACACCTCCTTTTACCACCTCAATTACCATTATATTCGTTAAAACATATATTACTAAAAATATTACCCTCATTCCATCAAATAACATCACCTTAAAAATACAAAACCCCAAACGAAAAGAAAATCTCCCCTACAAAGCTGAATATATCACATCCCCAATACTTCAATAAAACATATAGGTGAAACCATAGATTTGCAAAGAAGAAAAAATCAACATACAGATGACCTGCACAAGGACAGCATAAATTCAGCTTTAACAAGTCATAGGCGTAACACAGGCCACTCTATCAATATCAAAATATAAAGATGATCAGAAATATCAATCACACGAACCATCGCAAAATCATGGAATAATTTGCATTTATAATAGTAACAACTACAATAAGCATCCCGGTGATAGATTTTATACAAAATGAATATCTGAAAACATCAAAATATTTCAACAACACCATGAAGAAAATAGCAGACCAACGGAAACACACTTGAACTGATGAAGATCAAGAAAGAAATCCAGTCCCTTAGCCTGAAGAGGTCTCGGGTGTCGGGACGAAAATTAGCTTTCCTTTTTAAAATTTATTTCATTAAAAAAGTGTCTTTAACAATGTTTTTAATTTGTGTACATTTAGTAATAAAATGAAGTGACAGTAAAGCATAATACTAAAAAAGAATCCAAGGGCTTCCTCTCTAAACTAATATATCACTACGACAAAGTAGTTCTTAAATATATATATATATTAAAAATATATATATATATATATATATATATATATATATATATATATATATATATATATATATATATATATATATATATATATATTTTTTATATATAAAAATTTATTTTATATATATATATATATGTATATATATATATATATATATATATATATATATATATATATATATATATATATATATATATATATATATATATATATATATATATATATACAGTATATAAGATATATATAAAGATATATATATATTATATATAAATATATATATTATTATATATATATTGTTATTATATATATATATATAAAGATGTATATATATATATATATATATATATATATATATATATATTTAATACAACTTATTCTTCTAGAAAATCAATTATTTTCTAAAAATTTCTTTCAAAAATATTTATTTAATTGAATTAATTAAATGTATTCCTTTTTTATAATTTAAATTATTAATTAATTGAAATTATATTTAATTTTCATCCTAAGTTTTAAGACTTTCAGTGTTTTTGACTTACATTTCTAATTTTAGCTAACCCCGGCCCAGGCCCCGGCAAAATTCCCGCCCCGGTCGGTCCCTAACCTACACCAACTCTAGTATACTTATGGATACTCTTGTGTTTAAAGAAAGTATTACTTGCACACATACCTCTCTCTTCACAGAAATCAATCACCTTCCTACCATTCTCATTTTCTCCCCGCCACCCCAAACCCACCTGTTATACCATCCTTTTTTGATCACCTATCCAACCATTCAGGTCCCCCAAAACTATCAATCTGAAGCTCCTACTCACCCCATCCAGAACATCATTCAGATTATCCCCAAAAATCGTACTCTCTTCAACGTTTCCCTCAGATGGACCATACGTCACAACCACACATACCTTGACCTTTTCAAACTTAAATTTAACCATTAGAATTCTAGGACTCACACAATCAAAGTCTACCATAGCTTTGTACCACAGGTCACTCATCAACTCTCTCCCTTCCTCTCTATTCATCTCTACACCAGCACACGCACATTTCACACCACACCACTCAATTTCAACGTTTCCTTCATCTTGTTTCAGTCACAGGAGCAAATCAAATTTGACCTTTCTAAATACATCCATCACCTCTCCTCAACATTTATTCCTCTGACATTCCATGTATCCATACGATTCATACAATTTCGCCGAAAGATAGAAGGCCGTTTACGGCGATCACGACCCTCTCCGAGGCCTGCATTAGCATTCCTGGCAAGAAATAGATGGTAGTAGGCAGCCAACCCAACTATCACCGTCCCTTAGTCGGCTCCTACGACACGCAGGACATACGATGTGGGCAATTCTTTCTCCCACACACACACACAGGGATATGAGTAGTAGGGATGTCTGTAAAGTGTTATCTAGAAGAGGGGTGTGTACTTTAATCATGTGTATATGCTATGTAGATAAATGGTGGTCAGTAGTATGTTGCCTGGAGGATGAGTGTGTAAAGAATATGAACGCAAAAGAGAAAAGTGCACCATTAAATATATATATATATATATATATATATATATATATATATATATATATATATATATATATATATATATATATATATATATATATATATATATATATATATATATATATATATATAATAAATGATTCTGATTGGCTGAATTTTTTTTACCAACCAATATGCCATACTGATTAGCTACTGCAGTGTAACCCTTGGACGACTGTACAATGAAAATGACGAACTTTAATGTTTGTTGGAAATTATTATTATTATTATATTATTATTAAGATAATAAAGAAATTCTTAAAAAATTATATTATTTTTATTATACTTAAGATAATAAAGAAATTCTTAAAAAATATTACCTCTACATCCGGACTGAGGTAGTTCTTTATTTCATTAAGAATGAACTGAATATCTTCTTCTGTTGGTGAAGGTCTAAATGATATTTCACATGGGGTATCAGTAGTTCCGGCAATTGTTCTACCTTCCCATGGTAAAAAGAAAATCACTCTGCCATCAGATGTATTTGGATCTAAAAGTCCCATTTTCACAGGAGAATAATAATCTGGTAGTGTAATGTGTACACCCATACTTGGGGCACAAATTTCCTTATCATTTGGCGAATCCATTTTCCGAATATTATCTGTAAAAGGACCAGTGGCATTGATGACACATTTTGCACTGATATTAAATATTTTACCAGTTACTTCATCTCTCACAACAGCACCATTTATTTTTTCTTGCCCATCTTCTGGGGATGTCTTTTTGGTCAAATTAATTACTGAAGCATAGTTGCATATAGAAGCCCCTAATCTCGTTGCTGTTAAGGCTATTGACAAGTTCATACGAGAATCGTTATGCTGCCCATCGTAATAAACAATGGCACCAACTAATTTGTCTTTTTCCAGCATAGGAAACAGTTCTAAAGCTCTCTCTTTAGTAATGGCATAGGAAGATTTAATACATTTTCTTCCAGCAACCAAATCATACATCTTAATTCCAACCCAATAATAAGGCAGTTGCCACCACTTATAAACTGGAAGCATAATGGGAAGTGGATAGGAAAGGTGTGGCGCGATATCAAGTAAGTTGGCCCTTTCGTGAAGTGCTTCTTTCACCATTTTATACTGTTCAGTGTCGAAGGACAAAATAGCTTTCTGAAGGTATCGTACTCCTCCATGAATAAGTTTGGTTGACCTTTTAAAATATAAAAAAAAAAAACATTTATAAACTAATAGAAAGGCATAATACCAACAGATAAAAATGCTAAAAATATATATAGTTTTCCTACAGATGAGAAAAATGGCTAAAATCAAAATGCTAGCGTAATGTATTGTAAACATTAATTATTATTGATGTATTAGCTGTAAATGCAGATGTCTGATTGTAGAAAAAAATGTTTCGAGCAGATGTTCACAGAGATGCAGGTGTTGAGAGTAAATTCTGCTATTTAATACTAATGCATAACCACATTACACAAGAAATAGAAATATTGATGAGCCTTAAATGTAGCCATAATCAAATAGACAAAAAATAAAAAAATCTTTAAAATTATGCATAAAACGGATAACGGTTACCAATGACAATTAAGAGATTCCAAAATAAATTCTGTAAGTAATAATAATAATAATATATAGGTATATATTTTTTTGAGTATGTGTACAAGGACCACCACTGCACGCAAGAAAAAGCGGCTATATTGTGTCAGTAGAACCACCAACAGGGAAAGTCCCTACACAAAATGTGAAAAATAAACAGTATCAAGAGGATTATATTTGATAAAGGATGTTCAGCTCATGGAGGAACGCAAAAACTTTGTCACTTTGAAGGTGAAGGGAATCAGATGGAATATGAGCAAGGTGATTTCGGAAAAGGAATGGTAAGAATGTCAGGGAAGAACTTGAGTCGGATGGCCGAGATTACGTCGCAACCCACAAATATATGGGCGATAGTAAGAGGATCACACGAAAAACAAATCGAACAGGATGGGGGGGAGGGTCCTCTCTCACCATGTGAAAGCCATGGAGATTGGTGCGAGTCCAATTCTTAAACGGGCGAGAATCACCTCCTGGCGGCGACTACGTTTGCAAGGGGACAGCAAGTGACCTATGAAAGGTTTAACATTAACATTAAGCAGCTTGGCGGCAAGAAGTTCCTCTGCCCAACACATTTCCCAGCATGAGAGGAAATCCTGACGGATAATCATGTAAAAATCCGTCGCAGGGAGGTATCTCAACAGTATATCCAGTGGAAGGTATCGTCTGCCAGTTACCCTGCCGGTGGCAGCACGTTCAACTTCTGTATCAGTTCAATCGTTTCCCGGAACACCCATATGGGAAGGGACCCAACAGAAGGCAATGCATCTTCTCTTCAATTGAACAGAGCTGATGAGCTTTTGGACAGCTGAAACCATAGAATTTCTTGATAACCGGTCGAGCAATGCCAAGAGAGCGCCTCTAAAGTTCAAGATGTTATAATGACGTGCGGGTGGGAGGTTGCTAATTCTGCCCACAGCCATAACCAACGCTATCAGCTCAGCTGAGAAGATGGATGCATAGGTCGGCAGGGTGTGGGAAATGGCGAAATCTGGGAAGATTGCTGGTGCTCGCACTCTGCCGTTCGTCTTTGAGCCATCACTGTAGACAGGTGACAAGTCTTTGTGGATCTCTTTTTAAGACATAAAGAAATCCCTCAAGGCCGGATGTGCCTCAGATTTGGTTAATAACTTGATCCCGAAATAGACAGCAGAAGGCGGAGAAATCAATGTGGCAAGAAAGTTGGTGAAATTGTAGCGCAAAACCGATCGCAAAGGGAGGCCAAGGATATTAAAAATGGGAGTCACAACCTCAGCGAACGGAAAATATGCAAGATTGCGGCCTGTTGCAATGCGCAGACCTTCGTTCTGAACAGAGTCAAGGGGTGAAGATACGATTGGAAGGTCTGGTCATATATGGCACAGCCCTAATCCAATTTAGATGATATAAAGGTGCAGCACAGTCTTTCTGAACGCACCCCACGTCTTAGAGGCGAGGTGCCGAAAGTGGTTCAGCAATCCGCGACAATTAGTTTAAAGATGAATAATGTGGGGAAGGTATGTAAGGCGATCATCGAGCAACAAACCCAAGAACCTTATTGTTATCTCACTTGGATGGAGTAGCCATATGGGTGTAATATAGGTGGCTGTATTCGTCCTCCTTGACGTTGGTTTCTCCGAAAAAAATCGCTTTTGCTTTTGAAATGAAGAATTTCAAGCCACGCACACTAAACTAGGAAGTGACACTGTCGATGGCTAGTTGAATCTGACGCACCATAGAAGAGAGTTTAACCCCAGTCCAGTGACATACATTGAAAGATCATCCACATTGAGTGAGCAACGGACTGAGTTGAGGATGGTATCGAACACTCCGTTGAAGCCTGTTAAGAAAAGCAATACACACAATACGCTGCCAACGAAATCCCTTCTTCCATGACAAAACGTCTGGAAAGGATGGTGCCACGCCGGACCTGAAATGAACGATCTGACATTAAGGTTTGAAGGAAGGGGGGAGTTGTCCTCTGAGGCCCAGGGAGTGAAGATTTTACAGAAACCCCACTCATGTTGAATCGTATGCCTTTTCCAGATCAAAGAAAACGGCCAGGGTCAATTTACGTGAAGCGAGAGCTTCACGTACATCATGGTTCAAGTGAGGGAGAGGATCTCGAGTTAAGCGATGATAACAAAAATCAAATTGATGGTCAGAAAATGGGTGTAGCTTTTAAAATGTAGAAACGAGACGGGAAGTCACCATTCTCTCCATCAACTTGCATGTGTTACAAGTTAAGGAGATGGGTTTATGGTTGTCAGTAGATGTTGAGTCCTTCCCTGGTTTCGGAATTGGGAAGATCAAACCTGTCAGTCAAACAGGAGGGAAGAAACCCTCCACACAGATTCTGTTATATAAGCTGAAGAGAAAAGCCGAGGTCGTTAGGTGAACATGCCTTCTGGACCTGGAGAACCGTCCTTACAGAGCTTTAGGGCTTCCTGAAGTTTCACTCTCGTAAATAGCTTGTTATAAGAAGGGTCCTCTTCCGTGGAAGCTAAAAAGGTCGGAGATTTTACTCTTAAACGATCCGATCTAAAAGGTTCTGGATATCGGGATTCGTTGGAGCAGGAAGCAAAGAGAACACCCAGCTCATCAGCAACAATCCACGGAGCAGAGATGACATCAGAGGGTTGTGAGCCACATACAAGAAGTATAGGTGGATCCTCATGGTGCTTTCGAGAAATTTTACGCACAACCTTGTGAACAGAAAATAAACGCGTTTAAGAAATAACGGTGGAGACGTAGTTACGGAAGTATTGTTTTCTCGTCCGTCGGTTGATGCACCTGGAACGGGCTGCTGCAGTTTTAAAAAAAAATCAAGTTGTAAGGGGTGTGAATTTGTTTGTACAAAGGGTACAATTTTCGCTTTTCACTATGAGCCCGAGCACAATCTGCGTTCCACCATGGAGACGGTGATTTACGTTTCCCAGTACAACGCGGAATGTG